>CM044114.1:4199276-4330721 GCA_024174645.1 Lemna minuta
CCCTCACTACCTAGATTCCCGAGGATCGACCCTTGCTTACTACTGTCCTAAGTGAGGAATTATAAATGTATTGCATGAATTAGAACACACAACAACGATATAATCAACCAAGTTTTAGTTCATCACTCCCCTCCACGTGCTCCATTTCAACTCACACATCTTCCTCTGCCCTCATCTTTCTTTTGAACATATAACCTCATTACTTTAGCTCCATGTGGATTCACCCCTTGCTTACACTACACTAAGGAACTATATTTTATTGCATGAAATCAACACACAACACCGACAACAAATACACGTGATCGAGATACTCAGCCACCAATGCCACCCTTATTGGGCTGCCACCACCACTATCATCGCCCTTTCTAAGCCACCATTGTTTCCTTTTTCGAGTCATTTCTACTATTATCATTTGATGGAATGGATTGATGCGATCATTGATTACACACCAATTTGTGTCAAAACTAAAACCAAACTCACCAATTTTATCAAATAATCATGAATTAAAGAGTATAATGGTGAATAAGGGTCGATTCCATGGAGAATTAAGGTAATTTCAGATGATCTTTTGAAATTCAATCAAATCGGACAATGAATCATGGTGAGAAATTAGGAAAATCGATATTTTTGGAAAAAAACAAATTAATGGAATCAAAAAAATCACTTAATTTGGATCAAGATTCGTGGATAAATAATTAAGTAAATAAGAGAGAAATTTCTGAAATTGAAAGTCACGAAAAACCGAAATTGACATTGAAATTGACTAAAATTACTATTCGAAATTAAAATCTCAAGCTATACGAAGGAAGATTATGATGAAACACGATCTCTAACCTAAGATTTGCTAGAATTGATCCAATTACTTTCCGGATCAAAGGCTTTTCATTCCCAAATTTGAAAAAAATGATCGTTGATGTTCAAGAGCCAATTTCTTCCTATTCTCTCAAATGAAATCTCACTTTCAAGCACTATGTGGATGTAAAAATGAGTCTTGAAGCGATTAAAAGTAAGAGATTCAAGAGATTTGGTGTCTAAATAGTTTGATTACTCAAATTGCCCTGGAATACTTTACAATGTCGAAGAACATCTCTATTTATCGGGCGAATTGGGCGTAACCATTCGATCGTGCGTTTAATCTTCAATCAACGGCTCTGATGAAACACAGAGATGCGAATCGTTACGGTTATGTCGTGGTCGTTGGATCTCTGATGGACCATTGAGATGAAGCCACGTCGCACACGTTATAAGTAACACATCGATTGATCGCTGTTTGATCTTGATCTGACGCTCCAGATGTGTTTCGTCGGTTATAATCTCAGCCGTTATAACTCTTGACATTGATGGCTAAGATTAAATCATTTTAAAATGATTTGCCGGCGAATAGGATTGGGCCACATACCCCTCCCCTTGCCTTAAGTGACGATCGACAGTCGCGATTAATCGCGCGATCAAACCCTCCAAATGTTGCCACGTCACCTGCACGATTATAAAATCGATTTTAAATTAAATAAATCAATTTTAAATTCAGAAAATTTCTAAAAAATTCCCTAAAAATTAGAAAATTCATATCTTTCAAAATATAGCTCCAAATTAATCCAAATTTAGTTCATTGGATCAGAAATTAAATTATCTATTATTCTAAAAGTCAAATTTAATAAATAACAAGAGAATAAATTTCTATTTCAAAAATATACACTCATTTCTTTTAGATTTTAAAACTTAGAAAAATATAAGATCGTATATAATATGATTTCTCTTATTATTTAACCTTAAAAACTAATTATAATCTCAAAGTAAAGATGGGTTATGCAAATATTTTCCTTAATTCTTCATAATTAATCATAAATTAATGCATTTAGAGATTATAATTACTTTTTCATAGAATGATAGATAAACACTAAAAAATATGAATAACATGCATTAGAATGAAATGTTTTTATACCTTAATTTGCATTAATAATCATGTATTTTCATGTTTAATTAGCATGTTATCAATGTTTCTCTCTTCAAGGCTACTGTAGTTAGACCTTGTTTTTGGGTTTGATGACATCTTATAGGTTAGATGAGTCATCGCCACGATATGCTCTTCTAGGTTTGATGAGTCTACAGACGGGTCCCCTTGCTCAACTACCAGTCCATATTACTTTACCACAAATAGCACACCCTATAGAAGCATTTTCCATGGCATGAGATTCTATCACGAGTCAACTGACACAACTGACATACACCTTTGATTGTCATAATTATGAATCATGGGCTACTAGCTTTGAAGATTTTATGATTGCCCGTTGCCTACTAAACCATTTGACGGAGTTTTTTCCTACCACAACTGCTCTGGATTATGATGCTTAGACTCAATTAGACTTTACTATTTTCCCGTGGATGCGTCAAAGCATTCTTCCAATTATTGCTCGACCTATCAAACCTGCAAGCACGGTATGGTGTACATTGGAGACTATGTACGCAAATAAGACCAATATTAGCCGCACAACAAAAATAATTGAGTCCACGTTTACTTGCAAATAATTTAATTAATCCCTTCAAGATCACTTTGGTCACCTCTAGTCTCTTGTGCAAGAGTTTTCTCTCTATCAACCACCCACAATAGATTTGCACACATTAGAACAATATCGTGAGCTCATCACTGGAGTTTATCTTAGTGGCCTGTGACAATCTATTGCTTTCAACATTTGTGGTCAAGTACTCTCTAATATTCAAGTTCCAAAAATGACCTTTATTTTTTCCCCCAATCCTTCAAGTTAGCACAAGAGTAACTTTGAACACTGAAGTCACTTCGAGCACTAGACCTTCATCTTCTACACCATCCCCATTACCAGAGTCATTTTCCATGCTAGCATCCAATACCTGTAGACGTAGCTCCATGGCTACTGTAGAAGCCTCACTAGTAAGGGCAAGCAAACATTTTCGCCTTGCATATATTGTGGTAAGAGCACTCACGCTTCAAACAAGTACTAGAAAGAGTTTTGAGAACCCTGAAATGGGCTCAAGCTATGTTTTCTTCTATTACTCCGAGCCTAACTCTTCCTAGTATATCTACACCATTTGTTAGACCAACTATACAAATGAGCTTTGCCCAAGTAGAATATGAAGCATGAAAGCAGTCTTAGGCATCCACATTGATTGCCAACTTGGCTTCTACTTCAGGTACACATACCTTTCTTGCTTTTAGATTTTCATGGGTTATTGACTCAAAGGCTTTGGCTCATATGATTGTAACCCCTTCTATCCTCTCCTCCCTTACTCTTACCACCGCCTATCGACTTGTATCCATTACCGATGGTCATTCATGCTCTGTTAAAGGGTGTGGGATTGACCAAACCTACTCCCTCCCTTACTCTACATAATGTTTTATATGTACTTGGCTTTCCCACTAACCTTCTTTCTAATAGTCTTATTACCCGTACACTCAATTGTATTGCCATTTTTTACCCTTTCTATTGTGTCTTCCAAGACCTTCGTTGTGGTCAGAGGATTGGTTTGGGGCAAGAGAATGGTGTGACATCATAGACTTAGCCATCCTTGTCTTTCTAAACTTAATCAAACCTTACTATAGTTATCTTTATCTAAGTTAGTGTGTGAGTCGTATCAAATGGGCAAAAATCATCATTCAACTTACCCAACTTGTGACTCCATCCCATCTTCCTATGCCTTTGACTTGATTTATTGCAATGTTTGGGTCTCGGGTTCCTTTTCCCTCGTGCTATCTTTATTACATAGTGTTAGTTGATGATCATGATTAAGTCAGCTGGATATATCTCATCAAAGACTACAGAAAAGTTCTTCGCATTTTTTGCCAATTTATATAAAAAGTAATTACCCAACATTCCACCGTACCAAAAGTAATTCATGTTGACAATACCCATATTAGTCATCTAAATGGCCTTCCAAAAATTTCATGTTGAACATGGAATCATTCAATGAACCACTTGCCTTAGACCTCTTCTCAAAATACTGTTGCACAGAGAAAACACCCATACTACTTGACATCAGTTGCATATTACTATATGAGATTCATATTCCACACTATTTGTGCTCTAACACCTCTTACTAGTCTTTTCCCCTATGCTTCTCTCTTTCTCTTACCACCTCGTGCAATAAAGGGAGTATTTGTTGGCTATTCACACACACAAAAGGGATATTGTGTCTACTTCCTTGAAACGAGGTGCTATCTTACTTGTGCTGATGTGACCTGATAATGTGTCATTGATGCATTCATTTTCACCATCTTAAATGGATTATAAATCATAAATCTTTCTAATATGATGCACGTTGTGATATTTTTGCAGTCATCATGTTATTCCACTCGTGTACTCAATTTGCCCTCTAATTAGTGTTGATTATGCATAAAAATAAATATGCCTAGTTATGCATCGCTCCTTTCATTTGTAAATCTTGAGACTAATCCCATTTGATTTCTTTGAAGTCAATTGGTAAAATTCTCACATTTTTATGAGTTTTTGTGGATACAAGGACATAGGAAAACACATGGAAATATATTGAGGCAAATTACAATGGAAAGAGAGGAGAAAATGACCTCTTCATCATTTTAAGGGCCAAGTTAACTCTAAATCTCGGCAACCAAAGGGTGTAATTAAGACTCAAGGTGGTCAAAGGTGTGTGAAAGTTAAAGGGGGTCGATTTTATCTTTTAAATAATTATAGAGATCATCCTATCCTTTTGTGGGCAGCCACTTCATTGAGCTAAGTCAAAGTTGGTCAACTTTGTCTATTTTAAGGAATATTGACCAACTTATATTAAAATCCTTTCAAATTATTTTATTTTATATTTAAAGTGAACTGAAAGTCACACTCTTAATATGGATGTCCTCCTTACTTGATGAGGAGTTGGGAGTCTCCTTTTTAGCATGTGGGGCCCATGTCTTTCTAAAGGAGGGTTATTATCTCATTTTGAGTAGGTGAGCCTCATTCTTTAGATAGGGATTGGGCCACCACATTTAGGGATAAGACCATCTTTTAAAGGAGATAACCACAACCTTGGAAGTCTTTAGGGGTTGTGCATCTCCACCCTTGATCAAAAGAGTGAAAGATCTCAACCCTTGGTCACTTAGAACCCTTAAAGACCCTCTCTATATAAGGCTCTATTTTTCACTCTCCTCTATTTTCTGGCTCTTTCTTATCTTTAGGATACCCGAAGGAAGAGGAGAGGAGGTCAATGCCCCAAGAGTGAATTTGCTTGATGCTCAATCTTGTAGTGGAGAAGAAATCAATCATGGATTGCAATCAAAGTAGATTGAGCATCACCTGGCCTAGGACGGGTATCGCGATAGGGTTTTGTGGGATGATCCAGATTGATTTCTTTGCTTGTGCTCATCTCCATGAACAATAAAGTTGTATTTTCTTTTTACTTCCCATTTTTTAATGCAGTAGCTTTGACATCATCCACAATCGCAACTCTCTCTCCTATCGCTGCGCGTGCTATTGCTGACCACTCTTCTTACCTTGCCACCATCTCATCCCCATTTCATTTCTTTTATATTAATTTTCCATTTGAAGTCTGATTTCTCTCTTAATTAAAAAGAAACCTAAAAAATTATCACTCATATTCATTTCTACTTTCCCCATTTAAGCTTTCACTTCTTTGTGCGCTCTTGCTTCTTTTCATGCTCTTACTTTTCATTTGAACATCTAATCTCAGTAGCTCAACTCCCCTTTAGATTTGACCTTGATTTACACTTTACTAAGTAACAAAATCTAAATTTTATTGTATGAAATCAATACACAACAATGATGAAAAACACACGTAGTCGAGATCATCATCACCTTCCATGAAGATGTTCTCTAATTTTCTTTGTTTACTACTCCTCTTAGAGCTTCTACAACTCCACACTGAGGGTTCCCCTCTATTCCTTCATCCTCCTTGTCGCCTTCTTTGGGGATCTTCTGATGTGGGACAAAATAGGAGAATCAAAATTTCTCAAAGAGAAGTGTAAGTGATGGTGTTTTGATAAAGGGATATTATGAATTTTCTTAGATTGGTGACGTTGAACTCCTTAGGTTTAATCCCGCAATTAGAAAGGAGAGCAATCATTTTTAATAACCTTGAAGTGGAGTTTCTATTCAAATAATTAGACCAAATTTCACAACTGATGTGCATGAATGCCCAAATATATGATTAGAGGCTATCCTATAGTTTCACACAAAATCTTAAGAGCAAGATATTTTGGGGAAGGATGATCTATCACACAAAATACCTTGATTAGAGGAATGAAAGTACCTTGATAGAGATTCTTGACTGATATGACCTTGTTAGGGAAAAATTCAAAATCTCCTTCTTGTTTACTCCTTTATTTGAGTGAAAAGAGTGAAGGGAATGAAGATGAATGATGGAAAGAGGGAAGGAGGAGAAGAATGAGAAGGGGGAATGGAGAAATGAAGGGTATCTGTTGTGGGGAGGAAGTAGAGGGATGGAGAGGGGAAAGTTGTGCATTGGTATGTGGATGAGAGAAAATGAGAGGGGAGGGGGGAAATTCATGGAGGATGAGAGAGAAAGAGTGGGATAACCCTAAAACTTTAAAAAATTCAAATTTTTAAATTATGAAAGAGAGTTTCATAAGATCCACACAAATAAGGGGAAGAGAGAGAATTGATAAACCCTTGAAGGGGTTTTCTCTTCAAGGGGTGCCACCTTTTAGGAGAAATTTCAACCCCCTTGAAAGGATGCCTTAAAAAGCCACTTTGTCAAGATGTGAGGGTACCATTTGGAGTGTTTTAATTGGTGGAAATCTTAGAGGTAATTCGGGTATAGTAATCTGCCCTAAAATCGTTGGTTTTCAGGTTGACTTGATCAAAGAAGGATCTAGGATGCAAGTAACTTAAATTTTGGGAATCTAAAATTGGTTCCTATAATTTAGGAAGATGGTTTTGAATTGGTCAAACGGGGTTCCTAAATTTTAGGAAAGTGGTTTGAATTGGTCAAAGGGGTTCCTAAATTTTAGGAAAGTGGTTTGACTTGATCAAAGGCTCAAAATTGAAGGTTTTAGATCAAGAATAGGGCTTTGGCCAAGTCAAGGAAAGTGTATAAAGGATTCAAAGGATTTGGGGTGGCAGCCCATCTTCATTGGCTTTCTCCTCTTCATGTCTTCAAAGTCATTTGATCTATACATGTCTTCTAATTATAGATTCTTGAATTTTTCTTGGTCAATATTAGCATGTTGTTTACTTGATATGGATGACTCCTAATCCTAGCATTTCTCCTTAACTTGTATTGCTTTGGTTCCTCCTTGGATGCTTCTTTTGTCATTGAGGAGTATGATGAATCAAGACCGTATGGTCATTGAAAACACACGGTCAAGAGTCAAAATAAAGTCCAAACTTACCAATTTCAAGATTAAATCACGAATTGAAGGGTATAATGGTAAATAAGGGTCGAATCCACAAGGAATTAGGGAAATTTTTTATGATCTCTTCGAATTTGATCAGATCGGACAATGAAATGGTGATAGAAATTGGTTAATTTGATATTTTAAGAAAGAGGACTCAAAGACGAATCCACATAGTCAAAAATCACTAAATTTGGATTTGATTTCGCAAAGAAATCATCAAATGAACAGAGGTGAAATTTCTGAAAATAAAAATCACGAAAATCCAAAATTAAGAATGAAATTAACTCAAATTACGATTCTAAAATCAAATCTAAAGCTATACGAAGATAGATTAGGATGAAACACGATCCCTAACCCACAATTGCGCTCGAATTGATCCAATTAATCACCAGAATCAAGGCTATTCATCAAAATTCAAAAAAAACGCGATCGTGGAGTTCAAGCATTTATTTCTTCCTTGTCGAAATCTCACTCTCAAACACTCCGTGGACACAGAAATGAGTCTAGAAGCGACTGGGAACAAGAGATTCAAGAGATTTTTTGTTGAAACAGTTTGATTAAGTTGAATTGCTCTCGAATGCTTAACATCTTTGAAGAACATCTCAATTTATAGGCTAATTTGGGCGTCACCGTCTGATCTTCATTTAATCCACAATCAACGGCTCTAATGAAACGCATCAGATGGGAATCGTTACCGTTAAGTCATGGTCGTTGGAGCTTCGATCGACCACCGAGATGAAGCCACGTCGCGAACGTTCTAAATAACGCATGAAATGTCCGCCGTTGGATCTTGATTTGACGTTTATATGCATTTATTGTCGGCTTTAATCCCAGCCATTATAACTCCACTTGATCAATGATTGAGATTAAAACAACTCCCAGATGAATCAGATCACGCCACGTATCCCACGCCTTTAAGTGAAGATCAACGATCGTGATTTAATCGCGTGATCGGACGTCCCACAGTGCGCCACATCATATTCTACTCTTGATCATCGATCGTGATTGATCGGATGCTCCATGATTGCGCCACGTCAGCTGCGCGCTAATAATAAATGAAAAATTCAATTTTAAATTAGAAAATTTGATTTTTCATTCTAAAAAATCCTTAAAATTCATTCAAAATTCAGAAAAATTAAGAAACTTTTAGGAATAATCTGAAAAAAATCCAAAAATAAGAAAATTCATAACTTTCAAAAATATAATTGTAAATTAATCCAAATTTCTGTTATTGATCAGAAATTAAATTATCTATCATTCTCAAAAGTCAAATTTAATAAATAACAAGAGTTTTAATTTCTATTTCAAAAATACATTCATTTCTTTAAGATTTTAACTTTAGAAAATTAAATGAATGTTTATAAAAATGATTTCTCTCATTATTTAACTTTAAAAAATAATTATAATCTCAAGTAAAGATGGGTTATAAAATTATTTATCTTTAATTCATCATAATTAACCCTAAATTAATGTATTTTAGATATTAGAATGATCATAGAATGACAGAAAAACACTCATAAATATGATAACATGCATAGGAATGGAGTCTTTTATGCTGTCATATGCATAAATAATCATGTATTATCATGTCTAATTAGCATCTTATCAGAGTACCCTACAAGATACAATCTTATCTTTGGAAGGAGGTTTTAGATTTTTCATATTTTCACTTGCATTGCTTCAGCTCATAGTGTGTTTCTAATCATTTTTCATCAATCTCATCCATTTTCTCACCAAAAATCTTGCATTTTCATTCATATCCAGTGAACTTTTTCTATGTGGTTCAACTTGCTTCGCACTTTATACTTAGTTATTTGTAGTTAAGGGGAAGAATCTTAATAATATTATCAGATTATTTTGCTTTTTTCCAAAAATGACACAATTAAATCATAAAAAAATTGACTTATTAATTATGGAGCTCATCAATGTGACTTTTCAAGTGTAGCTTTATATCAGATTAGGGTGAAATCCAAAAAAAAATTAGTGAAGAAATAAGGAAGGGAGACTGATTTATTTTAAATTTAAATATTTTTACTAAATTTTTAATGATTCCATGTATTTTCATGGTATCCTCGCTTTTCTCTTGGAAGTCCCTATGTTAGTCCCAAAGAGAGCACAATTGTCCTTGAGTTTCTTTCTCACTTTGTTGCTCCCCTTGAATCTACTTCTATCAAGTCATGATAGAATAATGACAAAACACAATGAGCTTCACTTCTCAAGCTTCTTTTTGGTGCAATATAATTCCTTTCACATGTACGATAGAAAGTCCCAAAGCTCGACATTTCATTCCCTACTCGGTTCCGGCTAACTTGCATCTTTAAAATCTTTAACCCTAATCACTAACTAGTCCACTACCACTTCAAGTGACTCCTTCTATGTTAAAATTGATGGATCCTACATAGTAGAGAAACCCATCCAACATTTTTAGCCAACCACTGAATTCCTTGACTCCTGAAGAGTCATTCATTTACCTTACAAAATAAGTACAACTCACAAAGAGTCACTTGTTCTAGGGGTGATAACATGCAAATTATGATTGAGATTACACGATTATTAATACATTTTAAGACATTATTCATACCATTCCTATGCATGTTATCATACTTTAAGTGCATAATCATCATTTTATTCAATTTACATCAAAAATCTCAAAACACATAATGAGTTTCAAGGGTTCATCATGAGTTTCAAATAGATTATCCCCATCCATATTTGAGATTTTCTTTCAGTATCAAAAATTCAAATAAAAAAAGAAAATTATTTTTATATACATTTATTTATTATTTAGTTTTATTTTTCAAGAAATATGAGTGTATTATTGAGTTAAAAATTTATTCTCTCATTATTTCTTCAATTAAAATGCATAGAATGATAGATTATTAAATTTTTGATAAAAAAAAGATTTAAAAGGAGTTGTTTTTAAAACATATGAATTTTCTATTTTTGTACTAAATTTTCTAAAATTTTATAAATTTTTTTTAATTTATTTTAAATTCTTATGAATTTATTTTATTTGAAAATATCAAAAATATTAATTTAAAAGTGCGAGCTAATGTGGTAGCTGACGTAGCATACTTGCTTGCATGTCGCCACACAACAATGTGTGAGGATATCAAGTGGCACACACATGGTGCACTTGTGGCATTGTTAAGGAGAATTACATTTTTAAGAGCCCTTAAATTGGGGAAATTTATGAATGAACATCTCTCCCTATTTCTTCATGATAAATATGTCAATATTTCTAAAGTGAGCATATTATTTTTATGTGTAGGTGAGGTGGCGCGATGTGGGACATTGGATTTCCATATTAAATCGTGATAATTGATCTTCACTTTAGTGAAGGAGGTACGTGGCGTGCTATGACTTAATTCATTTTATGTCAACAATTCATTTTATAAGCATTGAGTGATCCTATTCGTTCATCTCAGGAGTTATAAAATTTTAGATTAAATTGACTTCCCTAACATGTGGCATGAAATGTGACGAATGCGATAAAGCAACGATTCCTCTTTGTGTGGTGACATGGGCAAATCCTAGTGCTTCATCCTAAATCTAACAGGCACAACTTAATGGCATCAATTCAAATTTGTGGCATTCCATCTGAAAAGGTTAATTGAAGATGAAAGGACGATCCAATGGCCACAGCCAAATTTCCCTTTATTTATGCTTTCTCTCTTCAATGGAAGATGCATTCTTGGATGTTTCAATTAATCAAAATTTTTAGAGATCTCAATCATTGAAATTTTGCTTCAATCATGTTCTAGACTGATTTTCCCCATTTGAGAAATGGTTGAAGTTAAGATTTTATCAAAGAGAATGGGGAGAATTCAATGCTGGAACTCGGAAGATCCACTTTTGAATAATACTAAAAAATTAGGCCTGAAAGAGAAAATAAAATCAAAGATGAGAATAAAAAATCTCCTTTTCTTGACTCATTTTTGAATTTTTTGGAAACTTACTTTGCTTTTACTTTGACTTTGACTTTCTAACTTTGACATTCTATCCCTAAGTTGACTTTCTTGGAATTCAGTTACTTTTTGAACTATTTTTGACTTATGACTTCAGTTTTGACCTTCTATGTAATATCATGTTTAGGTGCTACTTAACACTCTAATAATGAAACTATCTTTTCTCTTTGGACCAAATTTACTACAAATATGAACATCCTAACATGCATCACTATTTACATTTTTCCTATACTATGAGATTAACCCAATTTGAATTCAATGAGGTGAAGTACTTGAACTCTCACATTTTTATGAGTTTTTCTGGATTCAAGTACATGGGCACATGAATGAAAGAACATGGATGCAGATTGTTATAAGACAAAGAAGAAAATGAACTCTCTAGTTTCTTAGGAGCCAAGTCATCTCTATTTCTTTGAAATCAAATGCTGAATTTCTCACTTTTTCTTGAGTTTGTGTTGATGTAAGGACAAGTGAAATTAAATCCAACATTGATAGGAATTATCAAGGAGAGGAAGAAAATGGGTCCTCCACATTTTTAAGAGGCTGGTCAAACCCTTCCAGATTTAAGGAGTTTTGGTCAAAACTTTCCACCTTTTATAGAGGTTCATCAATGACGAGACGGGACCGTGAGGTCATCAATTTCACAAGGTCTCGTGTCAAAACAAAGTCCAAACTTACCAATTTGATGAAAATTATTTCGAATTGGGGGTATAATCGTAAATAAGGGTTGAATCCACAGGAAAATAAGAAAATTCTTGATGTATTCTTCGAAATTGATCAAATCGAATGATAAATCGATGGTAGAAATTGGCAAAAATGGTATATTACGAACGATATCTTCAAATCGATTCCACGGAATCAAGAATCATCGAAATTGCTCTTGATTTCGCGGAGAAATTGAAGATCAAAGTGGAGAGATAATTTTGAACGAGAAAATAGCGAAATTGACTAAAATTAAACCAAATTAAACTTGAAATCCTAATCTAAACTAAAATTAAACATGATAGGATGGTAGATCATGAAAAACCGCTTCCACTAATCCCAAATACCGATCAAATTGACGTGATTCAACCTCTTAATCGCCGAAAACACGAAGAACGCGATATGGGGATTCAAGCGTCGATTTCTCTTTCACTAGTCAACCAAATCTCAAGTTCTTGCTCTCCGTGGATACGGAAATTGATGTAGAAGAAGCTAGAATCGAGAGATTCGAGAAGGGAGGTGTCTAAACAGATCAATTGGATTGATCTCTAACTCGAATGCTTACAAATCAGAACAACACCTTGTTTTTATAGGACATTTGGGCGTAACCGTCCGATCAAAATGATCGACGGTTACGATGGAACGCTCCATCGTGCACCATTTTAAAAATATCATGGCCGTTGGATCTGGATGAACGGCACGGATGAAGTCGTGTGATAAGCGTTACAAAAATGCCTTCGATCGCGTCCCTTGAATCGCGATCCGACGGTCAAGAAGCTCCCCGCGCGATTAAATCACAACCGTTATAACTCCTTAATTAAGCCACGTGCCTTTGATTGATATGGTGGACCGCGAGTCTACGCGATCGACACGCGACGATTCACGCCTCTTTTAATCCAACGCCTCAGCTTCTGCCACGTGCCCTGCAATCTTAAAAACCGTGTGGAACTGAGTCCCACACGGGAAAAATTAAAGAAGTGAATCCGGTTTATATCATGCGACCGATAAGAGGGTTAATAATTCTCTTCCAATAATCGGAAGCCTATATGTATTATATATATAGATGATAAATATAAATATGTGTCACATCACGCCGTGTAGGGGCCGCGTGAGCCCACGTGGCGCTGCCACCATGGCCCCTGAGTGCCACGTCGCATCCACGTGGGTCCCGCGCAAAATAAAAACCCTTTTTTGCATTATTTTTAATTTATTTTTAACATTAAAATTGCAAAATTAATTCAGAAAAATCCAAAAAAATCCTTAAAAATTAGAAAATTCATAACTTTTAAAATATAACTCCAAATTAATCCAAATTTCTTTCATTTGATCCAAAATTAAATTATCTGTCATTCTAAAGATTCAAAATAAATAAATAATGAGATTTTTAATTTTCATTTCAAAAATACATTTATTTTTTAAGGATTTTAACTTAAGAAAATATAAATAATTGTTATAAAACATTTTCTCTCATTATTTTAACTTTAAAAACCTCTATAATCTCAAGTAAAGATGGGTTATCAATTATTTATCTTTTAAATCATCATATTTAACCCTAATTTAAATGTATTTTTTTGAGATTATAATGACTTTTTCATGGAATGATAGAAAAATACACATAAGTATGATAACATGCATGGAAATGAAATCATTTATGACTTAATATGCATCAATAATCATGTTTTAATCATGTTAATGTAGCATGTTATCAGTCAACCTTTGCACTTTTAGGAGTTTGGTCAAAAATTTCCAAATTTTTAGGAGGTTGGTCCACCACTATTTTAGGAATTTGGGGAAACCATTCTGCTCGTTTAGTAGTTTGGTATACCATATTCTAAGGGGGTTCATCCGCTCCATCTTTTTAGGAGACTTTTTAGCCCCATTTTTTTCTTCGACGTTAATGATGAGTTTTAGATATTCTTGACGAGTCAAAGGAGGTCAAAGGCATTCTTGATATGTCATAAAGGTCAATTTTATTTTCTCATATTTTTTATAAAGTATTTTGGTTCTTCCATTTTTAAGGAAGAATCTATGTTGATAGGAGAAGAGAGAGGAGCCACCCTATTCTTTAGGAATCCCACCTCCTTAAGAAGTGTGGGGCGTCACACTTATTTGGGGATTCACCCATTTCCTTAGGATATAGTTGTGGGGCCCACCTCTCAAGGACCGGCCCACTCACTTCCTTAGGAGTGGATTATGGTCATTATTTAAGGATTTAATACCCACCATTCCTTAGGTGGCACCCAAGAAAGATTAAATCTCCACCCTTGATCCATGGGAACCCCAAATCCAAGCATATAAAAGATTCCTTCTTCTTCTTCTTCCTTTTGGTTGTTTTTTGGCTCTCTTATCATCAAACTAACATCAGATAAGGAGAGGCTTAAGACTAAGATTTCAATTTTTTGGTGTCGAAGCCTATTTTAGAGGCAAGATCAAGTAGATGAACAAGGTCGAATCGAGTCTAAGATGATCCAGCATAGGAGTGGCATCAAAAGCATGGTTCTTATGAAGATTTGATCTAATTATTATTTTTAATCCACTCCATGGACAGTGTAGAACCTATTTGCTTTTTTTATGTAGTAGCATTTTTATCATTTCATCTGAAACGTCTCATCCATCCATCCATCACTCACTCATTAACTCTGGCTACTATCATTCCACCTTTCTCGTCTCTCCATTATCTTCTCACTCTAATCCTTAGCAATATATATATATATATGGAAGAAAATCGATGTTATACTTATGATATCAATGGCATATAAAATATGTAATCTCATCATATCAATGTCATCTCCCCTATAAAAGTACCTATTATCTCTAGAAAACTCTAGGCTCTCTAAGGATTTGATCCTCAATCATTATATTTGATAAGGAAATATAAATTGTGTTTGCATGAAATCCATTCCAAAAATAAATAACTAGAAAATGGAGATCATAAATACACTGATATTTGGCAACCTTAAGCTATCTGATAACATGCTATATTAACATAATAAAACATGATTTTTGATGCATATAAAGGTATAAATGATTTCATTATCCATGCATGTTATCATACTTATGTGTATTTTCTCTATCATTCCATGAAAAAGTAATTATAATCTCAAAAGTACCTTAAAATAGGGTTAAATATGATGACTTTAAAAGACAAATAATTAATAACCCATCTTTACTTGAGATTATAAATGTTTTTAAAGTAAAACTAATCAGAGAAAATGATTTATAAACATTTATTTATATTTTCTTAAGTTTAAAAACCTAAAAAATAAATGTGTTTTTGAAATAAAATTTAAAACTCTCATTATTTATCAATTTTTATCTTTTAGAATCATAGATAATTAAATTTCGGATCAAATGAAAGAAATTTGGATTAATTCATATTAAAAGATATGAATTTTCTATTTTTAGGGATTTTTTCCTGATTTTTCTGAATTTATTTTGATTTTTAAATGATAAAAATAATTTAATAAAGGCAAAAAGGGAGGATTTTAGCGCAGGACCCATGTGGATGCAGCGTGGCACGAAAGGCCACGTGGCAGCGCCACGCGTGCCCACGCGGCGCCTACGCGGCACAATATTTACTTATATTTATATAGTTTATTATATATATAATATCTTCAGCCTTCCGTATATCAGAAGGGAATATTAATTCCCTTAAAACGCCGCTCATTATAAACCCGATTGCCTTCCGTAATTTTTCCCGTGTGGGACTAAGTCCCACACATTCTTTAAAGTGCAGGTGACGTGGCTGCTCATGGTGCATTGGATCGAGCGAGGCGTGGAACATGGCGCATCAATCACGTGCGCTCGCGGGACACCAGAGATGATCAGTGCAAGTGCTTCAATTAATCATATTATAACAGCTGAGATGAAACGGTGGGGAGCTCATCTCGACCGCCCGATCGCGATCGAAGGGGCGCGATGCAAAGCGTTTAAAAACGCATTTCAGACGGACCATCTGAACCCTCCATCGGCGATCCGATGGATGCGATATATTCGAAACAGTCCACGATGGACCGTTTCATCATAACCGTCGATCGTTTCGATCGAACGGTTACGCCCAAATGTGCTATAAAACTAAGTTTTCTTCTGATGTTCTTAGCATTCGAGTGAAAATCAAACAAATTGATCTGTCTAGACACCTCTCCTCTCGTTTCTCTAGATCTCAATGTGTTCTACCTTCAATCCCGCACCTCCAGAGCTCTCAAAATCAAGATTTCATCATGTAGATCGGTAGAAATTGCAGCTTTGAACTCGTGAAGGCGTTCTTCGGCTTTTTCGTCGATTAATCCGTTTAATCGAGCTAATATGATCACTAATTGTGGTTAGTGGAAGCGGTTTTTACTAAGATTTAGTTTATTCAAGTTTGATTTTGATTTAGATTAGGATTTAAGGTTCAATTTGGTTAAATTTTAGATAACATTGCGAATTACGATTCCCAAATTTTCTCTCCACTTCAATCTTCGATTTCTCAAGAAATCAAGTCCAAATTCAATGATTCTTGATTCCGTGGAATCGATTTGAAGTTATCTTTCATAATTTAAATTTTCCCCAATTTCTATCATCAATTTTGAAGAATACATCAAGAATTTCCTTATTTCCCTGTGGATTCGACCCTTATTTACCATTATGTCACTCAATTCAAGTTAATTTCCCAAAATTGGTAAGTTCGGTATTATTTTTAACACGAGACCCTGTGTAATCAATGACCTCGCGGTCTCGTTCCGTCAAATGGCTCCATTGCCGGGGACTTAAGGCAATTTTTGATCTAATTAAGTCAAATTTGACTTGGTCAACTCAGATTTTTCTCTTAATTTCTTGAAATTCACACAATTCAATCATATTTTGAGTGATCCAAAGTAGAAATCAATCTTCGAGATCCTTAATTTGACAAGATTAAGTGACGTTCGCCCCTTTTCTAAGGATTATGGGCGATCACTTCTTCAAAATCGCGTTAAGAAAGCGTAACTCTCACAGAGACCGACATTCAGGTACGATTGATCTCAATTTCTAATATATTTTAAGTATTTATAAGTTATTATCCATCTAAGTATTCGATCCACTCTTCATGAGAAGACGAACAGCCTGGAGAGTACGGAATAATCTGGTGGCGTACGACCCCCGTCACCACCAAGACACGATATCACGGCGTCGGAGGAGCCCTTTTGCGCGCGCGGATCTATCCGCTTATCTTTACTTCTTTATTTCTTTATTATGGATCTTTTGACCCGCACTTGTTTAAGCGGGTCCTCGTTTATTCTCTCTCTCTCTTTAGGCCGTTGGGTGGGTTTCCCTTTGTTTCAGACCCTAGCTCAAGGCCCTTTCCCTTTTTGTGAACCTTATTTCTATTTCTATGAGTATGGGTGTGGGTTGTGGGCCTCAAGTGGGGCCCTTTCCTCTCTTGGCCCACTTGAGGCCCACAACCCACACCCATACTCATAAGAGGGGTCTATAAGAGGGGAAGGGACCCCCCCACAAACCCTAGCCGTCATTTGAAGAAAGAAAGGAGTGCTCTCCCTCTCAAGTGGCTGCTCAAGGAAGGCCGGGGAAGGAGTCCAACCGTGCGTCAGCCGCCGCCGCCACCGCCGCTGCCAGCCGCCGCGCCGCGCTGCCGCAGCCGCCGCCGCCGCTCGCCGCGCTGGCCGCCGCTGCTGCCGCCGCGGCGCGGCGCTGCCACTCCTTGCCTGCCACGCTGATACCCCCTCTATCTGCTGCTCACTGGCCGCCTTTGTAGCCTAGCCCGCCGCGCGCGCTCGAGCCGCGCGCCGCTCTTGCTGCCGCGCGCCTGCGTTCAGCACCACCACCACCTCCACCTCCATCTCCCTGCTTCGCCTCCAGGCGATAGCATCTCCTCCACGGACCTCACCCTCCGCTCATCCCCTTCCACCTCCATCTCCAGCCCCCCATCTCCGGCGAGCCGCCTCGCGCGCGCCTCAACCATCTCCCTCCCTCCACGATGCTTCCCTTCCTCCTCCACGGGCCCTCATCCCCCAGTACCCCCTCAAACCCCACCTCCGCGAACTCAGGCCGCCCCCTCCCATCCTCATCCTCTCGATTTCCCCTTCTCTATCGATCTCCGGGAACCCACCGCCACAGCGCTCGCGCCGCCACGAACGGCCGCCTCTATTTCCGCGTCCCGCTGCCCCTGACGTCCGTTCGATCGCTGACGAGCGACACCACCCGATCGTCTCCAGCCCCTCCCCGCAGAGCTCCGCCCCCAAGCGACACGGGGGTCGTCGTCCTTGCCTCGTCCCTCCCATTCCGCCGCCGGCGGCGAGCCCTTCCGCGCCGGAATCACCGCCACGAGCCCCTCCTCGCGCGTGCGCCGCTCCAGCCGCCTGCAGTGAAACCCTAAACCGCGAAAACGAAATGGACGATTCCCGCTGAGTCGACTCGGCGAATCGGCTACCACGATCGCTTTCCCCCTCCGAGCCCTCGGCCGAGCAGAGCCGTGGCCGGCCCGGATCGCCGAGGCCAGCAGCAGCCGCCCCTAGGCCGAGCCCGAGCCGGGTCCGCCCGGTCAGCCCGCCCCAGTCGGAGACAAGCTGCCCGCGCGACTCCCCAGTCAGCGCGGCCTGGGCGCCCCTCGACTGAAAGTCCGGTCCCAGGCCGGCCCAGCCGGCCCAGGCCGGCCGATCGAGCTGCTGGACTGCCCCACCCCATCGAGCCGGTCGGACCGCTGAACCGGCCCAAGCCCGGTCCAGACCGGCCCACTGGCGCCCTAGGCACGAGCCGGGAGCCGCAGCCAGCCTGCAAGGCCCGAGATCCCCGCAGGCCCGGATCGCTCCGAACCTGCCGGGACGCCACCACGATCCTCCTGCGACGCCGCGGACCGTCCTACTCGCCACGACTTTTTCATCGCCCCGCTCCGCGCCGATCGCCCCTCCGTGTTCCTCGCCCAGGGCTCGGCCGGCGTCCGCCACCGCTGCGCGCTCAGCGACCTCCCTCGCCACGACCGAGCGGGCTCGCGCCCGCGGAGTTAGCTTCGTCCTCTTTCAAGTTAATTACTTTTCGAAGCATTTCTTTTACTCGTCTCCACCGCCGACGGAAGACGTAGATAGGGTATTGCGATATAGGTTCGAGATTTCGACGCGTGCGTCGGATCCGAGTACCGAGCGTGGGGCTGCAGCCTCTTGGCTACTCCATGACGAGCGACTTCCACGCTTCGGACGTGGATCGAGAGGGATCTCACCCTACCCATCATCGCGAGTTTCCCCGGGTCACCCGGAGTCGACTCCGCTGATCGGCACGCTTGCTTGCACCTAGGCTTAGGTTAGAGGTCTCATACTTAGGGTCTAGGATTTGCCTACCCATAGGTTAGGGTTGACCGGCTACCTCCGGTCAACCTCAGTCCCATTGATCAGGCACGAGGGTTCTCACCACCGTGTCCTGCATCATAATCCCCTAGAAATAGACCTCTTTGAATGATCCTTGCAAACTCCCAAAGCTACCGAGACCGACACTACCGAAACCGATTCAAGCTTTGAACCCACTGAACCAGTAGAAATGGCCTGGAATGATGAGGGAAATGCCAAGAAAAGCCTTAGTGACTATGCTAGGCCCGTCCTCCAGCGACCCGTTGATAACATGCATTTATAACCTGCATTCTTATCCTAATTAACTCATATTCATGCTTATTTTATGCGAATATGATGCATGTTATCATACTTTTTAGGAATTTTCTCCATTGGCATGTCATTTCACTAAAGTTGATATTTATGCATAAATTAGGGATAAATTCATGTTTAATAGATGATTAATCTTTTGTTTAGATTAATAGAAGTTAATCTCAGTTATTAAATGAGTTTTGACTTTAGTAAATGTTTGGAAGGATGACTTTAGGATGAATTTATGATTTAGAATGTTTAATTAGAACTTATTTAATGAAATTTTAATTCATCCTTATTTCCTTCTTGAAAACATATTTTAAATGACATGATATTAAAAAGAAAAGAATTTGTGATCCAATGGAGAAAATTTGGATTAAAAAGGAGTTGTATTTTAAGAAATATGAATTTCTAAAGTTTTATACGATTTTTTTGATTTTTTATTTGACTTTTAATTGAATTTTTAAGTATTTTTTTAGTTAGAAAATCACGAAAAAAGGGGGAGAAATTACCTAGGGTTGACGTGGCGGCGGACACACGTGGCGCGCGAGTCCACCGCCCGATTCGGCGTGGCGCCGAGGCCACGTGGCGGGGCAGCGTGTGGCCCACGCGGGAGCGCGCCAAGTGGCGGGGAGGCCACACATGACCACCACGGTACGTGGGGCGCCGTGTGGGCGCCACGTGTCGAGGAGTAGACAGAGATATGTTAGGATAGTTAGAGGAGTCTTCTCCCTATTTAATCGCGCTCTTGTCAGTTTATTTCTTCAAGTGTGGGACTATGTTCCCACACGGTTCTTCGCCTTTCGCAGGGTGACGTGGCGGCACGGCGGGCGTACGATCCAGCCGGCGCTGATCGCGAGTGTGGATCGCGCGGACCGGAGTCACGCGTCGTCATGAAAACACGTGCTTTAGAGTAAGTGGATTAAGGTCGAGAGGCTTACCTTGCGCCCGTGGGCGGTGCAGGCTGCGCGGGATCTTCATCAGGAGCGCATTACGATCACGATCATCACGCGATCTTCGCCCGTCGACGGACGCTCGTCGGGAATCGGGGAGCCACGCGATCGGGCGATCGGAGCCATTCATTTACCTGAGGCGTTATCGGACGGTTGCGAGGACACGTGGAAGAACTCCACGATCGCGGTCCGATCGAGCCGCGATCGTGGAGCATTTTCTGCGGAATCAACTCCACAAGGGCCAGACGTGATTTCCATGGATAGCAAATTCATCAAAGTCCGAGTTCATTTGACCCTTCAATTTAACGTTTGACCACGGACTGTTCATCTTTTATCAGAAGTCAAACGTTGACTTTCGGGGTCAATTACTTTTTATTGACAAATCAGAATTTGATAATTTCGGTCTTGTTGGATTCCTCTTGTTCATAGCTTTCTATTGACATATAAATTGCCAAATTTGGATTTCATTTGGGCATTCAATTTGAAGATTTCCTCTGAGGTGTTCATTTCGGGGATTTTCTGATCATTGAGTTTCAATAATTCATAATAAATACATTTCTTATCCAAAAATTACGAAATATATATCAATAAATTCCATTTTCTCTCTAGTTTCTAAATATCTACTTTTCGTAATCTTCTGACTCTATTTGATTCTCTGATTTTGCAGAACACCTACTGTTGGTCAAAGTCAATGCTTTGACTTTGACTTTATCTTTTCTCTGTCAAATCCGAGACTTCAATTCTTAAAACTTCTTATTTACCTTATTTATATCATTTCCATATTTTACATTTTATTTTATCTTATTTAAAACTCCTTTTAAACCTAAGTTTGACCAAGTCAACTCTACGATTAAAGTCAACCCTGCTCTCTGTGGATCGACCCGATACTTACCCAATACTTGATTATTATATCTTGTCTTAGTGAGTTCGGTTTTATAAATTTTGTTTCACTATCGTATTTGTGTTTTAACGACGCACGAAAACGACACGTCACCCGTCACCAGAATTCACGCACCCCTAGGAAGAGGGGCCAATTTTAGAATAGACTCCCATGTCATGAGCATGTTTCATATCTTCCATGGTAAGCCTTCCGAAGATCCCTATAGATATGTAGATGAGCTTTCACAGGTTTGTGAAATAAATCACCTTCAGAATGTCCCCGCCGACACGATGAAGATGAAACTCTTTCCCGGTACCCTTAGAGATAGAGCCAAAGACTGGTTTTTAAAATTAGGGAAAGAATTCACAAGTTGGACCGAGATGGAGGAAGAGTTTTTAAGAAAATACTATTCCGTAGGAAAAACCACCTCCATCCGAAAAGCCATCCGAGAGTTCACCCAAGGCTCGAGTGAAACCTTCCACGAGGCCTAGGAGAGATTAAGAGATCTTACGAGGGAGTGTCCACATCATGGAGTGTCTAACCATGAATTAACGCAAATATTTTATGATGGGTTAGGCCCACAAGATAGATATCTTTTGGATGCAGCTAGCGGCGGAACCTTCATGAGCAAATACGAAGACGACACGATGGATCTCATCGAAACGGTGGCGGAAAATAGTCACCATAATGCGGCGAAACCATTTGGAAGAGGTGCAATGCCGAAAGCTCTCGACGCCAAGTCAGTGGAGACGGGGATGCTCCTCGAAAAGATCGACAAAATGGCGGAAGTCCGGAACTTACTACTGGACAGACTCAACATCCGCAACGGTTCCAAAGGATTCGCCCCTGTCTAACTCCAAGAGGCGTCACCATGCACGACTTGCTCAAGATTCGACAACGTCGAATTAGATTGCTCCGTCATGGCAATCCAAGGACAAGGGATGTATAGACAACGTCCATCAGGAGGACCAAGTCAACATGGACGACCAAACTATCACGGTAATTATCTAAACCAATATAATACCCTTGTTTTTAACAATTCTTCACAGAATAATGGATATAGGAGGAACAACGATCAACCCTATCCTCCACAATATAACGGTCAGCAAAACTACCCTAATCAAATACAATCGTCGTTCATCCCGCTGACACAACCTCAAGCATACACGCAAGCTCCAAGCCAGACCACGCCGGCATCCGACCCGATCCTCGGTGCGATCTCGCAACTAATGGAGCAAATGACGAGGATGAACTCGCACGTGGACGAAATTCAAGACTTCGTCAAGACGAACGTCCAACCGACGACGGACAAAAAGGGTAAGCAAGTATCTTTTACTGACCAATTACCCTTGCAGGCCACAGCAAATCCAAGAAATCAAGGAGCTTCGTCGACCCAGACTCACAATATCAACCATGTACACGTCGAAAAGGAAGCCGTTGAATCAGCATTGGCCATATCAAGCCTTCGGAGTGAGAAAACTCTGTCGGATCCATACAAGGATCACCCTTTCCACCAAGGCCAAAATGAAGAAAAAGAAACGCCAATTATCGTGGAGCAAGACACTGACTCGGAGGACGAGGAAGAATAGGTTACGGCTGAACCTAACCCTAACAAATATAAACCCCGTGTGCCTTATCCTCAAGCTCTTAATAGACCAAAAGCCAAGAATTGTGAAACCGATGACAACCTATTAGAAGCCTTTAAAAAGGTGATGATAATCATTCCCTTGATAGAAGCCATCAAACATATCCCTTTATACGCAAAATTCCTAAAAGGTATATGTACTCCCCATAGAAACCCTAAAAGGATCCAACTTTGTGAGACGGTAAGCTCAATCATGATGAATTCCTTGCCCATAAAAAAGAGAGATCCGGGAGCACCCATGATCACGAGTGAAATAGGAGGAATGTCCTTCACTAGATCCCTACTAGATACAGGAGCTAGTATCAATATTCTCCCTAAAGCTGTATTCCACCGTCGTCATGTAGGGGAGCTACAACCTTTCTTAGTAGAACTATGCTTAGCTAATGGATCAGTTAGGAAACCCCATGGATTAGTAGAGGATGTCATCGTAAGAATAGAGGATTGTTATTTCCCGGAAGACTTCCTAGTGGTCGACATCAAAATGACTAAGGAGCTAAGCCAAGCCCCAATTATCTTAGGACGACCCTTCCTAGCTATCGCCAAAGCCGTAACCGACTGGGGAAAGGAGAAGTAATTCTCAAGGTGGGAGAGCACACCGTAAAGGTCGACATCAACAAACTCATGAAATATCCTTCACGAGCTTCCGAAGACTTGGGCACCATCGACTTCGCCGATGATCAAGACATAGATGCATGCGTAGAAGAATTTATGATGACCGACGAGGAAGCAAGATATGAGGAGCTTCCGATGGATGAGCCAACTTTGGAGCTCAAAACTCTCCCATCTACACTCAAGTACGCCTTCCATGATGAGGAGAAAGCAAAGCCAGTAATTATTTCATCCACGTTGGACATGAAGCAAGAAGAACAACTACTTGAGGTGCTAAGAAAAAATAAAGAAGCAATCGGATGGACCCTGACGGACCTAGAAAGGGCTGGACCCTTCACTATGTACTCATTGCATCTTCTTAGAGGATGAGTCGAGACCCGTCAGGGAGGCCCAGAGACGACTCAACCCGAGGGTATGGGAGGCCGTAAAAGAAGAGATTCTTAAATGACTCAACGCAGAAATCATCTACCACATATCCGATAGCCAATGGGTGAGTCTGGTACATGTCATTCCGAAGAAAGCCGGAGTAATGGTCATGAAGAACGAGAAAGGCGAGAAAATCCAGACGCGCCTACCGATGAAGTGGAGGGTCTGCATCGACTATCGGAAGCTGAACTCCGTGACCAAGAAGGACCACTTCCCGCTACCGTTCATTGACCAAACCCTGGACCTACTGGCAGGATCAAACTACTTCTGCTTTCTCGACGGATATTCGGGCTACAATCAGATTGCTATCCACCCCGACGATCAAGAGAAGACCACGTTCACTTGTCCTTTTGGCACCTTTGCCTTCAGACGCATGCCATTCGAACTGTGCAACGCCCCCGCGACCTTTCAACGATGCATGACTTTCTTGGCGGCATCTTAGAAATCTTCATGGACGATTTCTCCGTCTTTGGAAATGACTTCGAAAGTTTTCTTGCTCACCTGACAAAGATACTGGAGGTATGCGTCAGGAAACGATTGGTACTCTGCTGGGAGAAATCCCACTTCATGGTACGAGAGAGAGTAGTGCTCGGGCACATCATCTCGGGCAAATAGTTAGAAGTGGATAAGGCCAGGATAGAAGTCATCCAGAACCTTCCTCTACCAAGTACCGTAAAAGATTTAAGGAGCTTTCTCGGGCACGTCGGCTTCTATTGACGATTCATCCAAGACTTTGCAAAAGTATCCAAGCCCCTCACCACCCTTCTTTGCAAGGACAAGGACTTCATCATCGACGAAGAAGGCAGGCGCGCATTCACAATGTTAAAGCAAGCACTGATCGAGGCACCGATTCTACAAAGTCCTAATTGGGACTTACCCTTCGAGATCATGTGCGACGCTTCAGACTATGCGGTGTGAGTAGTCTTGGGGCAGCGACTGGACAAGAAGCCGACGGCCATCTACTACGCAAGTACGACCCTAATTGAAGCTCAAATTAATTACACGACTACGGAGAAAGAGCTTTTGGCGGTGGTCTACGCTCTCGAGAAGTTCCGGCCTTATATCTTGGGGAGCAAGATCATCATCTACACTGATCATGCGGCCCTGAAATACTTGCTCTCCAAGAAAGAGGCCAAACCACGACTCATACGATGGGTGCTGCTCCTTCAAGAATTCGACTTGGAGATAAAAGACAAGAAGGGCAGCGAAAACTCGATGGCAGACCACTTATCGCGTCTCCACATCTCAGGAGGAGAGGACATCGGAGATACATTTCCAGACGAGCATCTCCTTGCTATCTCGACTCACGCCCCATGGTACGCGCACATCGTCAACTTCATCATCACTGGATCAATCCCGGAGCATTGGAACCGGCACCAAAAAGATAAGTTCTTCCATGAGCTTAAGTATTATTTCTGGGAAGAACCGCTTCTGTTCCACCTAGGATACAACCAAATTATCCGACGATGCGTACTGGAGGAAGAGTAAGGAGACATTCTGGCGATGTGTCACTCATCGACGTGCGGAGAACACTTTGCGGCACGAAAAACCGCGGACAAGATCCTGCAGAGTGGCTTCTACTGGCCCTCCATCTTCAAGGACGCCCACCGTTTCTACATAGAATGCCTACAATGTCAAGCAGCAATCAACATCTCCAAGCAAGATGAGATGTCGATGCGGCCAATCCTTGAGGTGGAAATCTTCGCCCTTTGGGGGATAGATTTCATGGGACCTTTCCCACCTTTTGACGCGAAAGAGTACATATTGCTGGCGGTGGACTATGTGTCCAAGTGGGTCGAGGCAATCCCCACTAGGAAAAATGACCATCGGGAGGTTCTGCGATTCATCACACGATGCATCTTCGCCCGATACGGTTGTCTAAGAGCCATCATCAGCGACGGCGGCTCGCACTTCAACAACTCGCACTTTCGGGCGCTGTTGAAGAAATACGGAGTACACCACTGCATCACTTCGTCGTACCACCCCCAGGAAAATGGGCAAGTAGAGGTAAGTAATAGAGAAGTCAAATCTATACTTAAAAAGATAATTCGTCCAGATGGGAACGATTGGGCACACAAGCTCCCCGACGCACTATGGGCATACCGGACGGCATACAAGACACCCATCAGGATGTCTCCCTTCCGGTTGAGCTAGAGCATCAGGCCTACTGGGCCATCAAAAAGCTCAACCTCGCATTGGACGAAGCAGGCAAAGAACGACTTCTCCAGCTCCATGAGTTACAAGAGTTGAGGCACGACGCGTACGAGAACGCGGCGATCTACAAGGAGAAGACCAAGGCCTTCCACGACCAACACATCCGACGACGATCATTCCAGGTCAACGACAAGGTCTGGCCTTACAACTCGCGCCTCAAGCTCTTCCCTGGACAGCTGCGCTCCATATGGGATGGTCCCTATGTGGTTCTGGAATTGTTCGACGGTGGAGCAGTACTCATCTCTGACCCTAAGACCGGTCGACAATTCAAGTTAAACGGCCATCATCTCAATCCGTACCTGACCTCAGAACCACCCGCACCAGTAGATAAGGTAAATCTGCATCTTCCCGAGCACTCAAGGACGTGACGGTATCACCCTCGACCCATCAGTAGTCGTAGGTTTTCATTTTGTTTAGTCTGGCTGAAGACGTCGAACTTAGCGCTCTTGAGAGGCACCCCAAGATTATCTTACCTTTTTAGTTCTATGTTTCGATTTCAGTTTCTTTTTATACATCGGAGAACTACATTAGGAAAGGGCGCACCTGCACCAGAAATCCCACGAGCTTCACAGACTAATGAGCTTTTCTAAACCTATCTCAGCGCACTTTTATATTGTTTTCATGCCATGATTCAATGAGTTTTTCACATCAGCATGTAGTTTTCATTGAGGGCAATGAAAGATTCTAGTTGGGGGGTGCAGATTTAGAAAAAGCTCTACCATTTTTTCAAAAATTTTAAAATTCTACCTTCTAAAAACTCCTATTTTTCAAAAATTTTGATATAATCTACCCCCACCTTAGAAGTCTTTTCATCTAGAGATCTGACCTACTAGAGATGTAGAAGTGAGGACCTTGTAGTCCATATGATTACATTTTGAGTAATAAAGCCAAATGATCTAGAGAGACTAATGGATTAGAGTTAGTGGTTGACTTCTCTGGGGTTGGGTATCTAACAGGCACCAAGGAAAAAGAGTAATCAAGAGGTTGAAATGCTATGGGATTGAAAAGGAGAGTATTTGTGAGAAAATAAAATTCCATCCTTTACCTATTATTAGCCAAACTGCTTAGTATAAGGAATTTCTCAATTCTAGACTTTCCCCTTTAAAGAGTGCAATGATCCATAAATTTTTGTAGCACCTATCTTTCCTTATAAGCATGTAGTTTTTCTCTTCCAAAGCAGTCAAGTAGTAACACCAATTTTTTTTAAACTTCGCTTTTGATGATGAACACTCCCAAGTGAACACACATATCCATCTCACCTTCCATTTTTCCTCCCACATGTGGTTATACCTTCACTACACTTCATTTGCTACACACTCTCTTCAGAAATCCTAAAACTCCTCCACATCATCATTCTAGTCTTCTGAAATGTTTTTTAAAATAAAAAAAATGAAGAAGAAGAAAAGAAAGTGGAGAAAAGTCAAAAGAAAGAGAGAAATAAGAAGTTACAAGAAGGAAAATAAGTGCGAACATCTTCTACCCTTATCTCTACCTCCACTATCATCTCCACCATCTACCCTATCCATCATCATCCACCTCACTTGGGAGTATAATCATCATAAGTGGTACCTTCTTTGTTTTTATAATCCACTTTGTTTTATCCGCATGTTTTCTTTTAGCCAAGTCCTACCCTTAGAAATAGTATCTTTTATTTCCTTCAGCCTCCTCACACGATGCATCCAAAGATAGGAATCCTTTTGAATTGCACTCTTTTTAAGGAGGAAAGCGAGTTGAGGGGAATTCTAAGTACTAAGTAGCCTCCATTTTGAGGGAAGGAGTGAGGTGTTATGGAGAGGGTAAGGAATTACATTCACTCATGAGAGAGTGAGTATATTTTCAGCACCATAGCATCATACCTTAGATAGGCTCACCTTGATTACAATCAAGAATTAGACTTGAGCATTAGCCGATGAGCACTACCCTAACATGCACTAAAGAAGTCAACCTAGAGATGGAATCTAGATCATTATGGCCTACACTATGAGGAAAACGTGATCATACCTTTATACACTTCAGCTTTTTAGTAGTAGGATCAAAGGATGAAAAGACTTTCTAGGGAGATCATATAGTAAATTGCCAAGAGACTAGTAGGGTTGGGCGGTCCCGGTCCGGTCCGGTTTTTGGCAAACCATTCGGTCCAAGTCTCGGTCTCGGTCTCGGTCTCGGTCCGGTCTCGGTCCACCTCGGTCACGGTCCGGTTCAGTCTTAACTTCAGTCTTTTGCCATTGAAGTATCATATGCATCTTCAGGTAAATTACTTTCTCAGTAGAAGTGCCTACTTGATGCTCTTATTGAAACATGATAACTAGATTACCAACAAATCTATTCGTAAATCGCGGATTCAAGATGGGGTTGAATCTCCAGACCAAGGTAGATATCAAAGATTGACGAGAAAACTTGTGTCTCATTCGCACAATACCTGATATTGTTTATCCGGCAAAGATTCTAACTCAGTCGCACTGTCCAAATTCATGTCAGAGGAAAGCAGCTTACCGAGTACTAAGAAAAACTTGAAGGAACTACCGGCCTCGGGTTGGTGCTCGGAAGAGATGAAATCTAGATTGGCTGAGTAAACCGTGCTGATATCCCAAGTTCACGATGGACGAGAAGATCGACTAATGATATGGGTTCTTTCTTCGGTAATAATTTAATCTCCTGGAAGAGGATGAACCAAAAATTGCGTCAAGTTCAAGCGCAAAAAGCAGAATTGAGAGCCCTAAAATCAAGAGTAGGCGAAGTCAATTGGATCAAAGGTTGTTCAATGAATTAGAAAAGAAATATGGACGTACTGAGCAAACTGTCGAGCAACAACAAATTAGTCGAAAGTATGATCCACTATCCAGTACACATGAATGGAAAAAGCAGGTAGATAAAGATGGGCACCGCAAAAAAGGGAGACTCAGAGACGGAGCTCGGCACGCCACAAATGTCATCAACAAAGATTCAGGATGTTCAGGATGATGATTACCTGGAGATGCCGGAAATGCTGGATGCGGATTTCGGATGCAGGACAGCTGGAGAGTGGAGATGCCGGATGGAAGAATTTTCGGGATGCCAAAA
Source organism: Lemna minuta (assembly GCA_024174645.1). Classification (NCBI taxonomy): domain Eukaryota; kingdom Viridiplantae; phylum Streptophyta; class Magnoliopsida; order Alismatales; family Araceae; genus Lemna; species Lemna minuta. The sequence goes on from CM044114.1 coordinate 4,228,701, forward strand.
GATGCCGGAAGAGCCTGGAGATGCTGGACGATTGCCGAAGAGCGAAATTTCGAACCCCGAAATCCCGAATGCTGCGACTAGGTAAGGCCCGAAACCCTGAGATTTGAGAATTTCAACTAGGTCAAAGGCAGATTTCAGCCTTCGGTCCAAGACAGAAGGCCAGAAGCAGACCGGACCGAATTTGGACCGAGACCGATCCGGGCCATTTTCTGGGACCGTCGGTCTCGGTTCGGTCCGGTCGACCGACCTTCGGTCGGTCTTTGGCCTTCCCTAGAGACTAGCAATCATTTAAGTTGGGGGGTGTGATAATATGCTATATTAACATAATAAAACATGATTTTTGATGCATATAAAGGTATAAATAATTTCATTTCCATGCATGTTATCATACTTTTGTGTATTTTTCTATAATTCCATGAAAAAGTAATTATAATCTCAAAAGTACCTTAAAATAGGGTTAAATATGATGATTTAAAAGACAAATAATTAATAACCCATCTTTACTTGAATTTATAAATGTTTTTAAAGTAAAAATAATGAGAGAAAACGATTTATAAACATTTATTTATATTTTCTTAAGTTTAAAAACCTTAAAAGTAAATGTGTTTTTGAAATAAAATTTAAAACTCTCATTATTTATCAATTTTTATCTTTTAGAATGATAGATAACTAAATTTCGGATCAAATGAAAGAAATTTAGATTAATTTGGAGTTATATATTAAAAGATATGAATTTTCTATTTTTAGGGATTTTTTCTAGATTTTCAGAATTTATTTTGATTTTTAAATGATAAAAATAATTTAATAAAGGCAAAAAGGGGGAATTTAGCACGGGACCCACATGGATGCGACGTGGCACGCAAGGCCACGTGACAGCGCCACGCGGGCCCACGCGGCGCCTACGCGGCACAATATTTACTTATATTTATATAGTTTATAATATATATAATATGTTCAGCCTTCCGTATATCGGAAGGGAATATTAATTCCCTTAAAACACCGCTCATTATAAACCCGATTGCCTTCCGTAATTTTTCCCGTGTGGGACTAAGTCCCACACATTCTTTAAAGTGCAAGTGACGTGGCTGCTCACGGTGCATTGGATCGAGCGAGGCGCGGAACATGGCGCATCGATCGCGTGCGCTTGCAGGCCACCGGAGATGATCAGCGCACGTGCTTCAATTAATCAGATTATAAACGGCCGAGATGAAACGGTGGCGAGCTCATCTCGACCGCCCGATCGCGATCGAAGGGGCGCGATGCAATGCGTTTTAAAACGCATTTCAGAAGGACCATCTGGACCCTCCATCGGCGATCCGACGGATGCGATATATTCGAAAATGGTCCACGATGGACCGTTTCATTGTAACCGTCGATCGTTTTCGATCGGACGGTTACGCCCAAATGTGCTATAAAACTTAGTGTTCTTCCGATGTTCTAAGCATTCGAGTGCAAATCAAAAAAATTGATCCATCTAGACACCTCCCCTCTCGTTTCTCTTGATCTCAACGTGTTCTACCTTCAATTCCGCACCTCCGGAGCTCTTGAAATCAAGATTTCATCATGTAGATTGGTAGAAATTGCAGCTTGAACTCGCGAAGGTGTTCTTCAGCTTTTTCGTCTATTAACCGGTTTAATCGAGCTAACCCGATTGCTAATCGTGGTTAGTGGAAGCGGTTTTTACTAAGATTTAGTTTATTCAAGTTTGATTTCGATTTAGATTAGGATTTAAGGTTCAATTTGGTTAAATTTTAGATAAAATCGTGATTTACGATTCCGAAATTTTCTCTCCACTTCAATCTTCTATTTCTCCACAAAATCAAGTCCAAATTTGATGATTCTTGATTCCGTGGAATTGATTTGAAGTTATCTTTTATAATTTACATTTTCCCCAATTTCTATCATCAATTCATCGTCCAATTTGATCAATTTTGAAGAATACATCAAGAATTTCCTTATTTACCTGTGGATTCGACCCTTATTTACCATTATGCCACTCAATTCGAGTTAATTTTCCAAAATTGGTAATTTCGGTATTATTTTTGACACGAGACCGTTTGAAATCAACGACCTCGCGAGTCTTGTCCCGTCACTATCCCCCCTTGATGGATATTAGATATAGGCCTTATAAGCCAAATCACACTTCAAATGTATCTCATTTATATTAATCAAAATGAAGTTTAGTCATTGTCATTCTTGTGTGTTTTTTTTAATAAAGTCCATGAGAGTATGTAATGATTAAGTGAATCATGATGAGATCATAATATAATAATCATTAGTATTTAAACATATGTTTTAAACATTCCTATTTGCTGGATATTCGAGAAGGACGTCGAATTATCCAGAAAATTATAACACCGTCTCATTCGATTCATATGATGAGTATGCATAATCATGTGGCCATTAATCTAAAGACACTAGTGCTAGATAGTCATTGCTCTTTAGAGAAAGAGTTCATTAAATTGATCTATACGAATCCTTGAACATTATTATACCTACAATTCAATAGGGTTGATTTATGACATAGTTATATATGTGGTCCTTAGACTTGTGATACCAAAGACATCTTGTCGATGGATGGTCATGTTTTAATTATGACTTATAAATCCCTACCCATAGGATCTCCAAAATGTCATTGGGTATGACATGAAGTTCTTTAAGGTCATTGTCTCATCATGATGATATCATCCACACTCAACATTTGAGTAGATTCACTCAAGAAATTAGATACAATGCAACTCTTGGCTAAGATAGTGCAAATTACGTTGCTTTCTTCGGCGTATCAGTACTAGCTAGAAATAGTAATTACTCTTTGACAATTAACCATACCTTGAGTTATTCATGAGTTTTGTGGGCAGATGAAGGATTATATATACATTGTAAGCAATGACAGGAAGGTTCTATAAGGATGTTCTTTTACACTCCATATCTCCTAGCGTTCATAATATAGCTTGGCACTGGATGAACTAGCAACACTGTTAGTTGAGTAGGATAAATATATCCATAATAAATTAATTTATATGTTGATATCAATAATTGTCAAAGTTGACCAATAAGGTATTATTGGGTCTATAGACTTATTAACTAGCAAGATATATGGACCTAGAGGGTGTCACACATAAGATCTATGGATATTGGTCGATATAAATTTTATGATGATGGTTTTGTGAAAATTTCATATACCCGATGTCCACTAAGACAGAGAAATATGAGACAAGAAATTTCGTGACGTTGTACTTTGAAGTGCATGATAACACACAATTTATACATATAATTATGGGACTATTAATTCAAATTACGGCATAAAACATTTCATTCTTATGCATTTTATTATACTTTGAGTGCATATCTATCATTTCATGTAATTTTAAGTTATCATCTCAAAATATATTATTTTAGGGATAATTGTGCATTTTTAAGGAATATATTTTATAATAGATTATTCCCATCTATATTTGAGTTTATAATTGGGTTATAATGTTAAATAATAAGAGAAAGTACTTTTATATCCTCATTTATTTTTTCTAGGTTTTAATTTCTAAGCGAAAATGAGTGTATTTTTAAAATGCATAATTTATTCTCTTGTTATTTATTAAATTTCACTTTTTCAAATGATAGATTATTTAATTTTTTATCCCAAAAAGAAATTTGAGTTAATTTGGAGTTGTATTTCGAAAGTTATGAATTTTCTAATTTTTAGATATTTTTCTAGAATTTTCTAGAATTTTTTAAATTTTTATGAGTTTATTTTGGATTTATTTGAATTTAAAGAAAAATTAAAAATCAAGTTTTTATGGCATGCTGACATGATAGCTGACGCAGCGGCAAAGTGACATGTCACCACGTGGCGATGTGTATACGTGGTGTGTGCGCGTGTGTATGCAAAGTATAATTAGTGGGTTAAGTATCCATTAAGGATTTTACTTATATATGCACTTTGCTTTACTTACTTATTATATGTACTTACTTATATACCTGCTGAATCACATTATTTTTGTCGTGTGGGACTATCTTTGTTTTAAGATCTTTGCATGTAACGTGGAGTGATGGGTAGCACTGGATTTGCGCACATAATCAAAGTCATTGATCTTTACTTAAGTGAGGGGGTACGCGATGCATTCTGATTGGGCGACAATTGATTTTTAAAATGACTTAATCTCACTCGTTCATCTGACAAGTTATAATGGCTGATATTAAATGCGCCTGATGGACTTCGATGGACTTTTGGCGACATCTCAAGCATCGATTCATGATCAGACGAACGAGATCGTGCGACGCTTCTTCTTCACGCACGACGTGGCAAAAAATCTGTGCGCTCCATCTTTGATCTAACGGACGTGATTTAATGGCAACGCTTTGCATCCAAGCATTATATTTGAGCTGTTGATTAAAGATGAAGAGCCCAATCTAATGGCCACGCCCAAATTTGTATAAATTAACATGTTCTTCGATGATGTAAACCATTCTTGGATGTTTCGAGTAAATCAAACTATTTAGACAACTCAGTCCTTGGATCTCTTGATTTCTTCCTCTTTTAGACTCATTTTCGTGTCCAGGGAGTGTTTGAAATCAAGATTTTGTTGAAAGAATAAGGAGAAATCGCCTCTTGAATGTCGAATTTCATCCTCAAATTCGCGTAATGAAAAGCCCTTGATCCAGATATCAATTGGATCAATTCGAGCGTGAATTCTAGTTAGATTATGTGTTTTCATTCTAATCTTTCATCCTGAATCATTATCTTTCAATTTTGAATCATATATTAGCTTAATTTTATATTTAATTTCAATTTTCTCTCTCTTCGCGATCGAGAGTATAATGGTGAATGAGGGTCAAATCCACAGAGAATTGAGGTATGTTTAAATTATTCTTCAAATTTGATAAAAATTGGATGAGTAATTGAGGTGAGAAATTAGGATTTTAGCATGTTCATTCATATTTTCAAGAAGTTGATAAATATAATTAGTATAAGAATGATATGTAATGCATGAATTACTTTTTTTGCTTATATTATTCTTGCATGAAAAGAGGCGAACAAGCTGGATTTTTGCAACACCATGATGGTGGCCTATTGGGGCATACTTTATAAGAAATATATCCTTGGAGTTGCACTTCAAAAGTTAAAATACTATTTTTAGGATTCATTTCGTAAAGAAGTGAGGCTCTAAATAAACATGAGTTTGTATTAATTAATATTTTTATGAAATATGGAAGTTCATGTTCACCTATTTTGGGGGCCATGAGAACTGATTCCTAGAACTATGTTATACTTTTATTCATCCTTTTTTCTTCTTCATGTGTCATCCTAATGATCCTACAAATTTCTTCCTTCTTGGAGTTGGACTCCAAGAGTTTGAAACATTTCTACATCAGCATTAATTTGTGCTCAATATCCCCCCAATAGTGTTAGCATTTTTGTCCTGAAACAAAGATCTGTAATTCATTTCATTCAAAATGATCATTATTTAAAATGATAATCACTATCTTTACAAGGATATTCCTGAATTTTCATAATTTATTGACATTTTATGAAAATTTTCTAAGATTGATTTAGTAAGAAAATAATTTATTGTCATAAACTGAATTTTTAATTATTTCCCTTTGAAGATGCATTTATCTACAATAATATTTATGAATGTTTGTTATCATAGTTTAAATTGATTGAATCTATTTTTTATATAAAGTTATGATTTTTTCTACATGTTTTTGAGATTTTTGAGAATTTTTGGAAGTCAAAATTATTTAAAATGAATTTTTTCCAGATTTAGAAATTTTTCTCTATTGAAAATGATTAGAAATTCCTTTTAGGGACTATTTACATGATCCCGCCACGTGGCGCACTCACAACCACCAAAAGGAGAGAGCCAATGATTCTCTCTCCCTCCTCCTCATCCTCCTCTCATTCTCTCTTGCATGAATGGTGCACCTAATATCTCTCTCTCCTCTTCTCATTCTCTATTTCAAAGAAAAATTTCTCGCCATCTCCCTCTATCTCTCATTACCACCACCTCCTCGGTCATCACCGCCAACTCCTCTCCCTGAAAAGCTATGGCATCCCTCTTCTTCTCTTTGTCAGGCATCCTCCTCCTCTCTATTCATTGCGCCTCCTTCATCTTCTTCATCTCTCTCTCTTGCTCACTTTATTTTCTCTCTTTGTGCACATCTCTCCTTCTTTCTCCACCACCGTGCCTCTCTTTCTCTCTTGGGTGCGCTTCTCTATCTCTACGGCATACTTCTCTCTCTCTCTCTGAAAACCATCGTCGTTCTCTTCACTGCTTGTTCCCTCTCTGAAATTCATCCTCCTCTCTCTTTTCCCATAGTTCTCTCTCCAATGAACACTGTGCCACAAATTATTGCAGAGGCAAATCGCCCACCTCATCTTTCTCTCTCTCTCTCTCAAGAGTGCCATCAAAATTTTCTTTAAAAAAATAATAAAATGACAAGAATGTGATTAGGGAAGAGACAAGAGAGAGAAATGCTTTGATGGATATTATGTGGCCTACAAGCCAATCACACTTTCATGTATCTTGTTTATGTTCATTGAAATGAAATTTATTCATTGTCATTCTTGTGTGATGTTTGTAATGAAGTCCATGAGCATATGCAATGACTAAGTGAATTATGATGAGATCATAATATAGTGATCACTAGTCTTTAAACATATGTTCTAAACATTCCTATTCGTGGGATATTCGAGAAGGACATCGAATTATCCGGAAAGAATAGCACTATCTAATCCATCTCATATGATGAGTATGGCCGATCCTATAGCCATCGGTGTGGAGACACTAAGGATAGATAGTGGGTGCTCTTTGGAGAAAGAGTTCACTGAATTGATCCGTATGAATCCCTGAATGGTATTATACCTAACTGTCAATCAGGTTGATTCATGTCATGGTTGTGTATGTGGTCCTTTGACTTGAGACACCAAAGACATCTTGTGGATGGATGATCGTGTTTTGATTATGACTTACGAATCCCTAGCCACGGGATATCTAAAACGTCATATATTGGATACGACATGAAGTCCGCGAAGATGATTGTGTGGTCAAGATGGGATCATCCACCCTCGGTATTTGAGGAGATTGACTCAAAGGAATGAGATGCGATGAAATCCTTGGTCAGGTAGTAGAAATATCGAAGAAGGAGTTCTCGATGATTTCTACACGCATCAGTACTAACTTGAGTGACCGATTAGGGTTTGACAGTTGACCATACCCTAAGTCATTCATGAGTCTAATGTGGATGAAGGATTGTACATACATGGTAATCAATGACGGGAAGGTTCCATAAGTGAGTTCTTACATACTCCATATCTCCTAGAGTACGTGGTGTAGCTTGGCACCCAACGGGCTGGCAACTCAACCTATCGATTGGGTTAAATCGATCCTTGATTAATTAATCTATATGTGGATATGGATAATTAATTAAGGTTGACCAATAAGGTGTTATTTGGTCTATAGAGTTATTAACTAGTGAGATATATGGACCTAGAGGGTCACACACATAAGGTTTATGGATGTTGGTGGATATAGACATAATTATGAGGGTTTTTATGAAAAAACCTCATTCCAAATGTCTATAAATAGGGGGAGAACGACCACAACTGAAGGTGCCCATGCAAGCCTTGTGGGAATTCTCTCCTTTCTTCTCTTTCTCTCTTGGTGAAGAGCTTTGAAGAGGAGATCGAACCATCCGGAGACCGTGTGGATACTGCTAGAGGCTAGACACTTGAATAGCTTCAAGAACTCCTTCAAGGAAACCTATAAGTATGTTTTCTCATACATACTAGATGATAGGATCATCTGTTCTTGGTGGCTCGGTATTTTGAATGTCCGATTCAATATTTTTCCGCTGCATTTAATGTTTTGATCAAAATTTCGGAAAGTTATCGACCTCAGATCCCAACATGCTTTTCTAATGTTTGATCTCGATTACACCACACAAGATGTGGGAGTTTGTGGGGATGTGGTGACATGAAATTTTAAGGAAGATTTGATGGCCCTCATGAGAAGAGAGAAATGATCAATAGTCTAGACTGCTCCAAGTTCAAAGTTTGATATCTGAAGATCCTAAAGGACTTTTCAGAAGAAATTTCAAGGGCGACTTTGTCTATATCCTTTGATTATATAAAAAGAAAAAAAAAAGGATTTTTAAAATTTAATTGTATGCATTTAGCATTGGCTAGCCAAATGAAAGAAGGCTTCAATAGATTGTCTTTTGCGATCAAATTATCATTTATAGTGAGTTTCTTCCTTGTTTTTGTCATCCCTTATGTTAAATGTAATATGCCAAGTCCAAGAGTAATGTATGGGTTTTTGATCAAATGATCGAATCAAGAGCATCATTAGGGTAAGATCTTGATTCTACATAAATTAGGAATTCGTTTCCCTTGATCTTCAATTTTCTTTTGTCATCAAAGACTTTCAAAAATACTATCGTCATCTCTGATCTAAAATATTCTATTCTTCAATGGGAGATTTGAATATTTTGGGTCATCACTCTGCTTGTCAGACATTTCTCTTCTTTTTATCAATGAAACCTATTTTTTACAAAAAAATCTTAAATTTTTATCTAGATCTAGTGACCATCCTCTCTGTAATTTGAGCCCTTTCTCACTTTAGATGTGGTTATTTATCATTAAGATGAAAATTTTATGAAGATTATTGTACAAGTTCGATTTTGCAAAAAATGTCTTAATAAAACCCTGAAAATTGACTTGTTAGTAGTACATAATTTCTCATATGGCTCCATCAACTGGCAAAGAAGACATACTGGATCCCACTTCAAAAACAAAACAATGTTGAAGTTTAGTGCCCTATTAATGTTTGGCCTCTTCATCACTCAACGAGAACAAGTGGAGCATGAAAGGGACTACTTCGTCTAGGACTATATGTCCTGACGTGTGTAGACAGGCTGCCACGTACTGTGGGGATAGAGAACAAAATCTATCCACTTGTCCGGTTATAAGGCAGAGATAAGGCAGAGATAAGGATCTTCTTATTACTGTACTGCCCGTGGGGACAAACTATCCCCCATTTACCTTCTGCTGGAATATGGTGCCGCCGTGGGGACAAACTATACACATCTTTTCTGGGCCCTTCAGAGTAGCATCTCCGTAAATAAGAGCAACAGAAAAATCACGAGAGGGAAAGATTGTGACTTGGGAGCGCGAGAGAGAGTTAAAGAAAATGAAGAGAATCGTCGGAGGTAGTCTACAGAGGGCGCATGACAAAGAGATGCATGGCAGAGGAAAGCTCACAGATCAGTTACAAAAACAAGATAAGATATGAAAGACCGACAGAATATCGAAGATGGACTGTCGACGATGTGACGTGGAATAAAATGAGTGACGGAGGGAGAGAGAGGGAGAGAACGGACTCTGAGAAGGATAAATAATGAATAATGATAACGATTACTACAATCACAGTTATGAAAGTACCAACCCATGATCTCGCGATGCGTGATGAAATTGAATAGACCCCGACACGATAAGCATCTCTCGATGTCCTTCTCTTCTATAAATATACGAATCCACAAGCTCTATCCATGGAACTAAGCGACACATTAGTAGTTGGAAGAGTTGTGGGGGATGTCGTGGATCCCTTCATCCGGAGCACCACCATGAAAGTCCTCTACCGTCCGAACCGTACTCTAGTCAATGGTTCAGGCTTAAAACCATCTGAAATAACAAGCCAACCCAGAGTACTAGCTGGCGGCGAACTCCGAGCCCTCTTTACCTTGGTGCGAACATCCCTACCTTTCTTCAGCTGCAATTTTTTTCTCTTTCTTGCCTTCTGATAACTCAGATTCTTCACTTGAAGGTATATGGTAGATCCGGACTCTCCCAGCCCCAGCAATCCAACAAACAGAGAGTATCTGCACTGGTATGTTCTTCAGAGAGCAGTACAGAACGACCAGTTTAACAGAATCCAACTGATTTTTTTTTGCCTTCTTTACATGTTTCAGGTTGGTGGCAGACATCCCTGGGTCAACTGACGCGTCCTTCGGTAACTGCCCATGATTTCAATGCTTTGACCTCTCATTTAATTCCGAACTTGTTTTTTCAATTATTGACGTGGGGAGTTGCTAACTAATCGAACGGGGCTTCCATCCAGGGAAGAAAATAGTAAGCTATGAAGCGCCAAATCCCACGGTCGGGATTCACCGCTTAGTCTTTGTCTTGTTCCGGCAGGCGAACAGACAGACGATGCGCGGTCCCGCTGACCGCAGGAATTTCAGCACTCGAGCATTTGCCCAAGAGAACTGCTCTCGGCCCGCCGGTCGGCGCGATTTACTTTAATTGTCAGAGGGAGAACGGGGCCGGAGGAAGGAGGTTCACGTAAATGTTTGACCTGAAAAATAGCCGACGGATCATAAATTGGAAAGATCGAGTCTTCCCGTCCTCCTAGATTGTCGATCATAAAGTGAGATAGTCCAGGCATAGAAACGTGGAACGTGTGGTGTCGTGATCTGATCCAAACGCGAGCTACAGGGGTTTTAAAGGATTATTCGGATTTTCAGACATAAAGTACAAAAATGACCAGTACATAATGTTAATTGCTGCAGTCTGATCCAAAAATGTGCGACAAGTGGGGTTTGGACTACCGTCATCCGGTACGCCAAGGCCATTCTGTAGCCTTCCTCTGTTCGCACCAGCGTCATGTTCTTCGTTTCGCTCGTGAATGACCCTTGCCCTTTACTAAACGCCGTATCAAAAGAAGAACAGCAATAATAATAATAGGAAAAAAAAAAAGATGAATAGTACACGATCTTCATCCACCAGAGGTAGGTGATGAAGATGATGACGTCAACGTCGAACCAGTGACGGCCGTGTCGGTGAACACTCTCCGAGCGGACGATCCGATCCGTCACGCGGTGGACGACGACATCATCGGAGTTCGACTCCAGGAGGAAAGGCGCCCAGTAGAACTTCACCGTGGCATTGTACTCCTTTATGGAGTGAATAAAGATAGGGAAGAAGAAGAAAACCCAAAGGGACGAAAAATGAACAATTGCAAAGAAGAATAAGAAGAAATCGAATTACATGAAGAAACGGAAAGAAGAAACCCGATAAGACGACATCGATGGAGAAGAAGAGGAAGAAGAATCCAAGAAGCAGATGAAGATGGTTCTACCTTAGCGTGAAAGACCGTGAGAGAACCCAAGGTCTCCATTAGCTTCTCACCATCAGGAATCACCCTCTGGAGCAGGCAAACCATGGAACTAAATTGCCCTCTATTCAGCGAGTTCGGAAGTGCGGAAGTGTTAGGAAAATAGGTAGAAACGATAGAGTATTAGGATTAGGTTCGACGGTATTAGGATTTAGGAAAGAGGAATTATGTATGTAGCTTTAAACCGATATCGGAACCGACACCGACATCCAGAAACCGATATCCAATATGTGCTAAACGGTACCCGATACCGTTACCGTTACCGGTAACTGAACAGCTGGGGAATGTGCGATGGCTTGGCGAAAAATAAGTTATTTAAAAAATAAAACTTAATCATGAGAGAGGGGAAGAGTGTAGAGAATTGAGAAGATTCGTGAAGAGAATGAAGAGAAGAGGAGAAGAGCGATGACAGGAGAGGAGAGACCGGAATAGTATTTCTTGTATATCATCTTGAGATTCATTACATCTATATTTATAAGAGAATGGACCCCAAGAACGGTTATAACCGTTTCTTGAGGTTACACGCTATTGGTCCACGTGGGTAAGTGACTGTGTCCAGATGGCTCGTCGGTCTGCAGGAGTGAGCCGATGATCACGTGAACCGGGTTCACTGTCGTCTTTAACTCTGTCTTCTTTAACAAAGAGTGCGTGGGCGTTGACTGCGGGGTCTCCTTTTTTTTTTTTTTGAGTTTTCTATGGATAACTTCTCTCCGGAACTCACCCTACAACTTCTCTCGTCTGCTGCTCTCGCTCGTCTGCTACGTTCCATGCGGCTGGCGAATGTACACCAAGACGTTCTATCCGTGCCCTGAAAAAGTTTAATGGAGTTTCTTGCATAGAATAAACTTTAAACATCATAGTTGAACTCGTGAGCTTACCAACGAACTTCTGTGATCTCTTGCTCCGTCCCAGGCTTCAGTTCCCTAACTCTTCGCCCTTTATTATCTGTGAGAAGAAGGGTGACTGAAGAAGGTAGTGGGAGAGAGAAGGAGAGGAAAGAATAGGAGGTGACATAGGAAGTACTTCCACGGAGAACTCAGCGGCCGAAGAAGGTAATGGCGGAAGAAAATTAAATTTTCTTCTTCCGAGAGAGAGAGGGAGGGAGGGAGAGAGAGAGAAATTTTAACGACGGAAGGTAACGCAATGGCGGAAGAAGAAAAAAAATTTCTTCTTCTGACCCGAGAGAGAGAGGGAGGGAGGGAGAGAGAGAGAGAAATTTTAACGGCGGAAGGTAACATAGCGACGGACGAGAGAGTGAGAGAGAGAGAGGATGGGAGAGAGGAATTTTAACAACGGAAGGTAACCCAGCGGCGGAAGAAAATTGTATTTCTTCTTCCGCCCCACGAGAGAGAGAGATGGAGGGAGGGAGGGAGGGAGGTAGAGAGAGAAAGAGAGAAGTTTTAAAGGCACAAGGTTACACAGCAGCGGAAGAAAAACAAATTTCTTCTTCCGCCCCGCAAGAGAGAGAGATATAGAGGGAGGGATGGAGAGAGAGAGAGGGGAGGGAGAGAGAGGGAAAGAAAAAATTTCTTCCCCCCCCCCGCAAGAGAGAGAGAGAGAGAGAGAAGGAGGGAGGGTGGGTGGGGGAGAGGGGGAGAGAGAGTGGGAGGGAGAGAGGGAGAGGGAGAGGGAGAGGGAGAGCGAGAGGGAGAGGGTGAGGGAGAGGGAGAGGGGGGAGATAGAGAGTGGGAGGGAGAGGGAGAGGGAGAGGGAGAGGGAGAGGGAGAGGGGGGAGAGAGAGTGGGAGGGAGAGGGAGAGGGAGAGGGAGGGAGAGGGAGAGGGAGAGGGAGAGGGAGAGGGAGAGGGAGAGGGAGAGGGAGGAGAGAGAGTGGGAGGGAGAGGGGGAGGGAGAGGGGGAGGGAGAGGGGGAGAGAGAGAGACTGAGATGGAGAGGGGAGAGAATGAGAGAGAGACTGAGATGATTTTGCTAATTAGACTCATGAGAAATGATTTCCTAAAACTCTCTTATTTCTATTATTTCTATAACTATTTGTAATAGTTGAAGTTTATGATATTCACGACTTTTACCTTGAATTCTTGATGTATTATATAGATGTTATTAGGAAGTGTAAATCAAATACCATTCATTTTTTAAACATGTATTTATATATAAGCAAATTGTGGTGAAACAAAAATCTTGCATCATTTATATTCGGTTCAAATGACACATCACCGAAAGTATAGATTTAATCGAACCGACACCGAAAAATATTGTAATTGATACCGAACCAAAGTTAGGTATAAGTTTAGGTTTCTCATAAAAACTAGTACTAACACTGGAACTAGAGAACCTTATTATCACGTCCAAATTTTCAAAAAATTAGCTTGGCAAAATTCCGAAGATGCAGAGCCTTAACATTTTTTTCTAGGTATTAACTCTAAGACCTAAAATAAAAGAGAACACATACTCAATTAAATTTCATAAGGAACACATTTCTTGCACAAATTCTTAAACCACATTTGAATGTGCCCTTTCAGTAAAAGTTACAGGCACAAACAATGTCTTGAAAAGGCATAAAGGATTGTCGTTGCGTTAGCAATCAATGAACGAGTCCATAGCTGACTAAATTGTGTGAATTATCTTTGTTACAAAATAAATGGTGGCCAAAATCATGTCGTCATTATTGTACAAAGAATGAAGTGAGTTAACCAAGCCAAAAGATGCTCTCCCAAGGTAGAACTTCACAATCTTGTGTTGAGGCATCTTTGGCTTTCTCTAAGAGTCTAATCTTCTCAAACTCTACATTGTTGGAGAACTTTGCAAGGGTTTGACAACCCTCTTCACTGTAGGGAGAGTGAGTGAGAGAAGAAGTTGTAGCAAGTTTTAGAGTGACAAATCTGGTGTAGAAGTCAAGGTTTCCAAGTTTATGAGGAAGAAGGGTGCTACACTTTGGTCTCTCTTGAACTAGCTAACTCCCTACCTTATGAAATATGGTTGGCTAGATGGTCTTTGCGTCAGAATTGAACTTGTTGAGGTGGAAAGCCATCACAAGTTCTTCTTCTAGAAGAATTAAGGCCGAAAGTTGTGTTGTATGTTAATATTTTATAATATTATAGGCTTTTGAGGTTATCTAACACATAAAGGAAGGTAAAAGAAAGAAAGTTTGCTCTATTGGACAAATCATCATTCTTGTTCCACCCACCATACTTGTGATGATTCCCAAGAGGGTGAAAGGTGAACCAAGAGTAGATAAAGGTGGTTTTCAATGAGATCTATTTCAGTGGAGTGTGTGATGTCGATGGCTCAAGGTAAGGCACTCAATGGGCTAGGGTGGGCCCATTTCACTTTACCAACCCCAGGGAAACTCCAAATACATGCCATCATCATTTGTAAAGAAAAACTTTATGGGTGCTCATTAATCAAAATGAGCAAGTTGGGATGTTGAAATACCATTTGTATTGCTATCTAGATCTCTAGAATACATACCTACATCCTCACAGCTCTTCTTGTTACTATAGTTATGTAGGGTTTGCCCGTTTCCAACAATGCCGGGTGTCGTTGCCGGAAACGGTGCCAAAACCCGGCATCGGGCAATTAACGGCACCCGGAATCTATGGCACCGGCACCAGGTGCTGGTGCCATTTTTCCGGCATCGGAAATAGGTGCCGATGCCGGATGTGTGTCATCGGCTACGTTGCCATTTTTGTCTGTGAAGCCGAAAAATGGTAACAGTGCCATATGTCGTTTGTAGCCGTCTGTTGCCGTTTGTTGCCGATAACGATGTTGCTGCTTGATGATAACTTACACCACCATGCTTGACATTTTTGGAGAAGCAGGTAGGATCTCTTCGATGGAGTACATCTTCCGAGAGATGGAGGAGAGAGGAGTGAGAATTGATGCTGCAACGTACACCTCAAAAATGCACTCGCTGGCAAAGGCCGGCGACATTGAAGGAGCTGTCAAGCTCTGAGAGGAGATGAGGAAGATGGGCTGTGATCGCACTGTCGTCTCCTACTCGGCATTCATGAAGATCCTCTTCGACCATGGGAGAGCAACTGAAGCTTCAGCAATTTATAAGGAAATGATCGATGTGGGATTGTCTCCGACTTGCCACACCTACACATTGCTGATACAACACCTCGCCGGATCAGGTAACAGCTCAATCTATCCTCCAATGAGGGAGGAAGAAATACAATTAAACGTGTTAAGCCCGTGGATGCCCACCTACAAAGAGAAATTTCATTCTGTGCTTGAATTTACGTGAGATGTGGACTTCTATAGGGAAATTCGAGGCTGCAATTGGGATCATGAATTCGATGAGAGAAGCTGGAGTGGAGCCTGACAAAGCAACACGCAACATCTTCGTGGAGAAATGCTCCAAGTTTGGAGAAATATCTGCCATGTTTGAAGTCCTCAGATACATGAAGAAAAATTCCCTTGTTCTTCGTGGTGGCATAGGTCCTGCATCACTTCGTCTCCCTGTTTTCCTGGAAGCCCTAAAAACTTTGAGGAATTTCAATGAAAATGACTGTCTTCTTCGCGAAGTCAACCCTCATCTCTCTTCTATTGGCAACTTACCTGAAGAAGCATGCTCGGATGACAACCCTTGCACAGATTTCGCCATCATGACACTCCTCCTCTGCAACTGCAACTACGTGGCCATTAATCTCATGCTAGAGGACATGATTCTGAAGAAGACAAAACTCAGGACTGATCACATATTGGCCATCATCCAAATCAGCACAAAAAAGCAACACCTAAGAACTGCACTGCTCGCAGTGCAGCTCAGTGCACGGATGGGCCAAGCTCTAGAGAGAGAAGTATATCTCTCCTTGCTGGGCCCTCTCGTGAGATCCAGGCATTTTCCGGATGCCCTCAACATCATAGAAGAGATGAGAGAGAAGGGTTTTTTTCGGCTATATTAGAATATCAAAGTACATCAAAGAAGAGAGAAAGCTAAAATAAACTCTAATATAATAATATTAAAATATCGGCTATATTATCGGCTATAAACGGCACCGGCTATACGCGGCACCTATTCCGGCTATACGCGACACTCGGCTACGTTCCCGTTTTTACGTAACACACGGAAAAACGGCAACGGCAATAGGTGCCGTTGCCGTTGCCGTTGCCGTTGCCGAGTGCCGAAAAAACGGTGCCGATGCCGCCCTCATGGTGCCGATGCCGCCACGAGATGCCGATAGGCGAACCCTATAGTTATGGTAGTGTTCGTACTGGTGGCTGCTCTTCTTGGTATTTCTCTTTAGAACCCTAGAATATATGCCTACATCCTCATAGCTCTTCTTGATATGTTTATTTTCATTATTATGAAATAATTTTAAAGTCTAGTTCATGTTAATGTTATGCATACTATCATATTTTGTGAAATTTTCACATTCATCGTGCTATTTCAACCCGATGCTCGAGATGCATTGATTTATCATTTAATTATTAAATTGATCACTTCTAGAGTTATTTGATAACTCTAATTTTAGTGACAACCACTATTTCAATAAAATAAATATCTCTCTTCTTATGATTAAATATGGCTTTCACACAACTCTTGAAATCGAGTTTATTCATGCATCTTTTTTTTAATGTCCCATATTTTGAGAGTAACCTCATTTGGCTTCTTCAAGGTTAAGTGGTTAATTTCTCATATGTTATTGAGCTTAAGTGGATGCAAAGGACTTTGGTATGATATTATGATATCATAGATGCATATTATGATGAGGAAAGGAAATAAATGGCCTCACCATTTTTTATAAAACTTGGTCAACTCTCTTTTCAAGAGGGTAACATGGTCAAAGGTTTTAAACTTTCTCTATTTTAGGGAAGGTTGACCACAATATATTAAAACCCTTTCTTAGTAGGATTAGCTCATATTTAAAGAGGTGAAGGCTACCCTCTTAAGGGGTGTTCCTATCTCTTTAGGAAAAGTGGAAGTGACACCTTTTTAGGAGGTAAGTGGACTCCACTCATTCAGAAGATGGTCACTACCTCTTTTTTAGGAGGTAAGGTTCCCTATAGGAAGGGGCTGGGTGCCACCCAATTAAGGGTTAAGGTTATCCCTTTGAAGAGGAAATCATACCCCCGTAGATGTCTTTGGGGAATTTCTTCTCCATCCTTGATTAAAAGTGTGAAGGATCACCACCCTTGGATGCTTTAGCCTAAACAAACCCTACCTATAAAAACCTAAAATTTCTCTCTCAAATTTGTTTTGGTTATCTTTGCTTCTGTTTTGAGTTTTTTATGCTTTTTGTTTTTTTCTTTCGTTGTCATCTGCCCAAGGTCATAAGAAATGGAAGATAGAACATATCAAATACAAGAATATTGATATCTTCAAAAGCTCAAGAAGTTTTTCTAAGCCCACTTTTCCATCATTTTATGCGCCATCCATATCTATTGTTACATGATCATGATGGTTTTATGGAGGACAATTGAAATTTGTGTTGGGATGAGGGTTCTGAAGTATGGATAATTTTGACATTGAAATCATTACGAAAAATAATTTACTAAGTTAGAAAATGAATTTTCTATTTATTTAAAATTTAAACTAGATTTATTTATGATAACATGCATATTAAATATGAAAATATATGATTATTAATGCAACTTAAGGCATAAAATATTCCATTCTAATGCATGTTATCATATTTTTTAGTGTTTATCTATCATGAGATGAAAAGTTCATTATCATCTCAAAATGCATTAATTTAGGATTAATTATGATAAATTAATAAGAATATTTTTTATCCCTATCTTTACTTGAGATTATAATTAGTTTTTAAGGGTAAATAATAAGAAAAATTATTTTATTCTCTTCATATTTATAAAATTTGACTTTTTATAATGCCAGATAATTTAATTTTTGATCTAAATGAAATAAATTTGGATTAATTTGGAGTTATATTTAAAAGATATAAATTTTTTAATTTTTATGGATTTTCAATATTTTTTCTAATTTTTTCTGAATTTAAAATCAATTTAATTTGAATTAAATTCATTAAAATATATTTTTTTATCGCGTGCTGACGTGGCAGCAGACAGGGCGCAAACATAAAAGCGGCACCACGTGGCGACGTATGAGATCGCCACGTGTCTCACAAGTGTATCCATGCGCGTGTCTATGAGTGCACATGTGTGCGCATGTGCGCACGTGTGTATGCGTGTGTGTATGTGATTAAGGAGAAAGCACTCTGTTAAAGATTTTCGCTAACTCTTTAATTGTGCATTACATAAACACACACACATTTACCTGTATTTTTGTCATGTGAGACTATTTTTACCTTTTTATGTGTGTAGGTGACGTGGCATCGTGTGGAGCGTCCGATCGTGTGATTAAATCGCTATCATCTATCGTCACTTATGGCGGGGGGTATGTGGTGTATTTCTAATCAGCGGCAAATCATTTTAAAAATGATTTAATTTTAATCGTTCATCAAAAGAGTTATAAAGGGTGAGATTAAAACTGACGAAAACTCATACGGAGCGTTTAGATCAAGATCGGGATGATGGCGTTTCATGTGTTTCTTCTTCATGCACAACGTGGCAAAATCTCGGCGGTCCATCTACGATCTAACGACCACGACTTAACCATAACGATTCACACTCTTGAGTTTCATCAGAGCTGTTGATCGAAGATCAAACGCTTCATTCGACGGTTACGGGATGTTTTCTCTACTAATTGAGATGTTCTTCGACGTCGTAGATCATTCTTGGGTTCTTCGTATAATCAAACTGTCTAGACGCCAAGTCCCTTGTATCTCTTGCTTCCAATCGCTTCAAGATCAATTGCCGCATCCTCAGAGTGCTTGAAAGTGAGTTTTTGTTGAGAGAATAGGAAGAAATAGACTCTTGAACATCAACGATCGTTTTTGGAATTCGAAAAGGAAAAGCCTTTCATCCATCGAGTAATTGGATCAATTTGAGCACAATCTTGAGTTAAAAATCGAGTTTCATCCTAATAATTCTTCATATAGCTTTAGATTTTAATTTCAAATCGATAATTTTTAGTTAATTTCAATTTCAGTTTCGATTTTTCGTGATTTTTAATTTTGAAAATTTTGATCTTATTTACTTGATGATTTCTCCGCGAATCTTGATCCAAATTTAGCGAATCTTTTATTCTATGGATTCGCCTTCGAGTATTCTTTCCAAAAGTATCAATTTTCCTGATTTCTCATCACATTTAATCATCCAATTTGATCCAGTTTGAAATGATATCTCAAAATTTCATTATTTCTCTGTGGATTTCACCCTTATTCACCACTATACTTCTTAATTCGTGTTAATTTCATAAAATTGGTGAGTTTGGAATTAGTTTTGACATGATTTTGTGTGAATTTAACAACCCTACGAAATTGTTACGTCAATTTACACAAGTTATTCGTGAATGCATGTCATTCTGGTTTAAAATGATAAGATCAATTTTAGAGTAAATTCATGAAGCTGTCTTTAAAAATAGACAAAGAGTTTATATATAAAAGTATTGTTAAAATAGTTTAGGATTTTTGCAATTTAGAATGTTATCTTATCATTTCCATCTCTTTTCTATACGACACTTGTTTTCAAAATGAGATTTGGATGTTATATATTGTCGCTGAATATTGCTTCCCACTCATACTGTTTCTCTCATCCTCTCATTGATCTCATCCATTTTCTCAAGAAAAAATATTTCATTTTCATTTAGATATGTGGCTTTGCTCTATGTGGATTAATCCCCTTCTCACTTATACTTAATTATTTGTGATAAAGGTGAAAATATTTTAAATATTATTGTCTAATTCTGATTTTTTAGAAATGACATATTTAAACCCTAAAAATCAACTTATTAAGAACCCTCATGGAAGATCAAAGTGATGAGAGTTTAAATGATAGCTAATCAAATCCCCTACCTTGATTATGGATATAATATATATTACCACGATATGATTGGTAACCAGTGTTCCCTAGTATGTAAAATGGATTAATATGATCAAGATTTTAGTAAACTAATAATATTGATGAACTTGATTGCTTGTGTTTTCCATCATTGTTGTGCATAAATTTCATGTAATAAATTATAATTCATTACTTAATGTAGGGTTAACAAGGTTCTACTCCTCAAGAAGCTAAGGTAATGAGATTAGACGTTAAAATGAAAGGCGTGAGCATGGAAAGGAGTACGAGCATAATCTATGCTCTGTAGGTATGAATGTGAGTGATAATTTTCTTGAGTTTCTTTTTGAATTAAGATGGAGATCAGAATTTAAATGAAAAATTAATATGTAAAAATTGAAATGGGGGTGAGATAATGGCAAGAGGAGAAGCGTAGTCAATGTTAGTGATGAATTGATGCGTAGTGACGAGAGAGAGAGAGAGAGAGAGAGAGAGTTGCGATTGTAGATGATGTCAAAGTTACTAGCCACAAGCAATTATAAACTTACTATTCACATATATAAAAATGAGTAGACGGGACCGTGAGGTCGTCAATTTCACATGGTCTCGTGTCAAAAATAATACCAAACTTACCAATTTTGGAAAATTAACTCGAATTGAGTGGCATAATGGTAAATAAGGAATTTCTTGACGTATTCTTCAAAATTGATCGAATCGGACGATGAATTGATGATAGAAATTGGGAAAAATGGTAATTTATGAAAGATAAATTCAAATCGATTCAACGGAATCAAGAATCATCGAATTTGGACTTGATTTCGCGGAGAAATCGAAATTCGAAGTGGAGAGAAAATTTCAAAATCAAAAATCGCGATTTTATCTAAAATTCCACCAAAATTGAACCTTAAATCCTAATCTAAATTGAAATCAAACTTAAATAAACTAATTCTAGGTAAAAACCGCTTCCACTAACCATGATTAGCGATCAGATTAGCTCGATTAAATCAATTAATTGATGAAAACACCGAAGAACGCCACGATGAGTTCAAGCTGCAATTTCTACCGATCTACACAATGAAATCTTGATTTCAAGAGCTCCGGAGGTGCGGAATTGAAGGTAGAACACGTTGAGATCAAGATAAATGAGAGGGGAAGGTAGAACGCCACGTTGAGAAAATTCAAATCGATTCCACTAACCTTGAATTCCAACTCGAATGGTTTGAATGTCGGAAGAACACTTAGTTTTATAGGCTTTTTGGGCACAACCGTCTGATCAAAACGATCGACGGTTACAATGAAACGGTCCATCGTGGACCGTTGCAAAAAAGTCGCAGCTGTCCGATCTGGATGAACGGTCTGGATGATACTGCGTAGATGACCGTTATAAAACGCATTGAATATCGCCCCTTGGATCGCGATCGGACGGCCGAGATGTGATCCGTGCCGCGTCATCACAGCCGTTATAACGCTCCAATTAAAGCACGTGCGCTGATCATCTCCGGTGGACCACGAGCGCACGCGATCGAGGCGCCATCTTCCGCGCCTCGCCCGATCCGACGCCCTGTGTAAGTCCACGTCACCTGCATCTTAAAAACTGTGTGGGACTTTAGTCCCACACGGAGAAAATTAAAAGAAACAATCCGGTTTCAAAGAAACGCCGATTCAGAGGGTTGAATACCCTTCCGATATATGGAAGGCTGAACATTATGCACTATATAGTATGTAAAATATATATGTAAATAATAGCACACGTCACCTTGCCGCGTAGGCGCCGCGTGTGCTCGCGTGGCGCTGCCACGTGGCCCGGAGTGCCACGTCGCATCCACGTGGACCCGCGCGAAATAATAAACCCTTTTTTGCATTTTTATTTAATTTTAACATTTAAAAATAGGAAATTTAATTCAAAAAAATCCAAAAAAATCCCTAAAAATTAGAAAATTCATAACTTTTAAAATATAACTCCAAATTAATCCAAATTTCTTTCATTTGATCCGAAATTTAATTATCTATCATTCGAAAAAGTCAAAATTAATAAATAATGAGAGTTTTAAATATTATTTCAAAAATACATTTATTTATTTAAAGATTTTAACTTAAAAAGTAAATAAATGTTTATAAAAACCTTTTCTCTCAAGTAAAGATGGGTTATCAATTATTTATCTTTTAAATCATCATATTTAACCCTAATTTAAAGTATTTTTGAGATTATAGTGACTGTTTTATAGAATGATAAAAAAATACACCTAAGTATGATAACATGCATGTAAATGAAATCATTTATAGCTAAATATGCATAAAAAATCATGTTTTATTATGTTAATATAGCATGTTATCTCACCCCCCAACTTAAATTATTGCTAGTCTCTTAGCAATTTACTATATAATCTCCCTAGAAAGTCTTTTTCATCCTTTGATCCTACTACTAAAAAGGTGAAGTGTATAAATGTATGATCACGTTTTCCTCATAGTGTAGACCATAAGGATCTAGATTCCATCTCTGGGTTGACTTCTTTAGTGCATGTTAGGGTAGTGCTCATCGGCTAATGCTCAAGTCTATTTCTTAATTGTAATCAAGGTGAGCATATCTAAGGTATGATGCTATGGTGATAAAAATATACTCATTCTCTCATGAGTGGATGTAATTCCTTACCCTCTCCATAAATACATCACTCTTTCCCTCCAAACGGAGGCTACTTAGTACTTAGAATTCCCCTCAACTCGCTTTCCTCCTTAAAAAGAGTGCAATTCAAAAGGATTCCTATCTTTGGATGCATCGTGTGGAGGCTGAAGGAAATAAAAGATACTATTTCTAAGGGTATGACTTGGCAAAAAGCAAATATGCTGATAAAACAAAGTAGATTATAAAAGCAAAGAAGGTACCACTTATGATGATTATACTCCCAAGTGAGGTGGATGATGATGGATAGGGTAGATGGTGGAGATGATAGTGGAGGTAGAGATAAAGGTAGAAGATGTTCCCACTTATTTTCCTTCTTGTAACTTCTTATTTCTCTCTTTCTTTTGACTTTTCTCCTCTTTCTTTTCTTCTTTATTTTTTTTTAAGCATTTCAGAAGACTAGAATGATGATGTGGAGGAGTTTTAGGATTTTTGAAGAGAGTGTGTAGAAAATGAAGTGTAGTGAAGGTATAACCACATGTGGGAGGAAAAATGGAAGGTGAGATGGATATGTGAGTTCACTTGGGAGTGTTCATCATCAAAAGCGAAGTTTAAAACAAATTGGTGTTACTACTTGACTGCTTTCGAAGAGAAAAACTACATGCCTATAAGGAAAGATAGGTGCTACAAAAATTATGGATCATTGCACTCTTTAAAGGGGAAAGTCTAGAATCGAGAAATTCCTTATACTAAGCAGTTTGGGCTAATAATAGGTAAAGGATGGAATTTTATTTTCTCTCAAATACTCTCCTTTTCAATCCCATAGCATTTCAACCTCTTGATTACTCTTTTTCCTTGGTGCTTGTTAGATACCCAACCCCAAAAAAGTCAACCACTAACTCTAATCCATTGGTCTCTCTAGATCATTTTTGCTTTATTACTCAAAAGGTAATCATATGGACTATAAGGTCCTCACTTCTACATCTCTAGTAGGTCAGATCTCTAGATGAAAAGACTTCTAAGGTGGGGTAGATTAGATCAAAAATTTTAAAAAATAGGAGTTTTTAGAAGGTAGAATTTTAAAATTTTTGAAAAGTGGCAGAGCTTTTTCTAAATCGTCACCCCCAACGAGAATCTTTCATTGCCCTCAATAAAAACTACATGCTCATGTGAAAAAACTTATCGAATCATGGCATGAAAATAATAAAAAGTGCGGTGAGATGGGTTTAGAAAAGCTCATTAGTCTGTGATGCTCGTGGGATTTCCGGTGCAGGTGCGCCCTTTCCTAATGTAATTCTCCGATGTCTAAAAAGAAACTGAAATCGAAACATAAAACTAAAAAGGTAAGATAATCTTGGGGTGCCTCCCAAGAGCGCTAAGTTTAACGTCTTCAGCCAGACTAAACAAAATGAAACCTACGACTACTGATGGGTCGAGGGTGATACCGTTACGTCCTCGAGTGCTCGGGAAGATGCAGATTTACCTTATCTACTGGTGCGGGTGGTTCTGAGGTCAGGTACGGCTTGAGACGATGGCCGTTTACCTTGAATTGTCGACCGGTCTTAGGGTCGGAGATGAGTACTGCTCCGCCGTCGAACAATTCCAGAACCACATAGGGACCATCCCATCTGGAGCGCAGCTTTCCAGGGAAGAGCTTGAGGCGCGAGTTGTAAAGCCAGACCTTGTCGTTGACCTGGAATGATCGTCGTCAGATATGTCGGTCGTGGAAGGCCTTGGTCTTCTCCTTCTAGATGGCCGTATTTTCGTACGCGTCGTGCCTCAATTCTTGTAACTCCTGGAGCTGGAGAAGTCGTTCTTTCCCTGCTTCGTCCAATGCGAGGTTGAGCTTTTTGATGGCCCAGTAGGCCTGATGCTCTAACTCAACCGGAAGGTGGCAGGCTTTCCCGAAGATGAGCTGGAAGGGAGACATCCCGATGGGTGTCTTGTATGCCGTCCGGTATGCCCATAGTGCGTCGGGGAGCTTGTGTGCCCAATCCTTCCCATCTGGACGAATTATCTTTTTAAGTATAGATTCGAAATTCTCTATTACTTACCTCTACTTGCCCATTTTCCTGGGGGTGGTACGGCGTGGTGATGCGGTGGTGTACCCCGTATTTCTTCAACAGTGCCCGGAAGTGTGAGTTGTTGAAGTGTGAGCCGCCGTCGCTGATGATGGCTCTTAGACAACCGTATCAAGCAAAGATGCATCGTGTGATGAATCGCAGAACCTCCTGATGGTTGTTTGTCCTAGTGGGGATTGCCTCGACCCATTTGGACACATAGTCCACCACCACCAATATGTACTCTTTCCCGTCAGAATGTGGGAAAGGTCCTATGAAATCTATCCCCCAAAGGTCGAAGATTTCTACCTCAAGGATCGGCCGCACCGGCATCTCGTCTCGCTTGGAGATGTTGATCGCCGCTTGACATTGTAGGCATTCCGTGTAGAAACGGTGGGCATCCTTGAAGATGGACGGCCAGTAAAAGCCGCTCTGTAGGATCTTGTCCGCGGTCTTTCGTGTCGCGAAGTGTCCTCTGCACGTCGATGAGTGACACATCGCCAGAATGTCTCTCTGCTCCTCCTCCGGTACGCATCGTCGGATGATCTAGTCGTACCCTAGATGGAACAAAAGCGGTTCCTCCCAAAAATAGTATTTGAGCTCGTGGAAGAACTTATCTTTCTGGAGCCGATTCCAATGCTCCGGGATCGATCCAGTGAAGATGAAGTTGACGATGTGCGCGTACCAGGGGGCGTGAGTCGAGATGGCGAGGAGATGCTCGTCTGGAAATGTATCTCCGATGTCCTCTCCTCTTGAGATGTGGAGACGCAATAAGTGGTCCGCCACCGAGTTTTCGCTGCCCTTCTTGTCTTTTATCTCCAAGTCAAATTCTTGAAGGAGCAGCACCCATCTTATGAGTCATGGTTTGGCCTCTTTCTTGGAGAGCAAGTATTTCAAGGCCGCATGATCAGTGTAGAAGACGATCTTGCTCCCCAAGATATAAGGCCAGAACTTCTCAAGAGAGTAGACCACCGCCAGAAGCTCTTTCTCCGTAGTTTGTGTAATTAATTTGAGCTTCAATTAGGGTCTTACTTGCGTAGCAGATGGCCGTCGACTTCTTGTCCAGTCGCTGCCCCAAGACCGCTCCCACTACGTAGTCCGAAGCGTCGCACATGATCTAAAAGGGTAAGTCCCAATTAAGACTTTGTAGAATTGGTGCCTCGATCAGTGCTTGCTTCAACATCGTGAATGCGCGCTTCCCTTCTTTGTCGATGATGAAGTCCTTGTCCTTGCAAAGAAGGGTGGTGAGGGGCTTGACGACTTTCGCAAAGTCCTGGATAAATCTCCGATAGAAGCCGACGTGCCCGAGAAAGCTCCTCAAATCTTTCACGGTACATGGTAGAGGAAGGTTCTGGATGACCTCAATCTTGGCCTTATCCACTTCTAAGCCTTTGCCCGAGACGATGTGCCCGACCACTACTCCCTCTTGTACCATGAAGTGGGATTTCTTGCAGCTAAGTACCAGTCGTTTCCTGACGCATACCTCCAGTATCTTCGTCAGATGAGCAAGACAACTTTCAAAGTCGTTTCTAAAGACAGAGAAATTGACCATGAAAACTTCTAAGCTGTCACCAAGAAAGTCAGAAAAAATTGCCGTCATGCATCGTTGGAAGTTCGCGGGGGCATTGCACAGTCCGAATGGCATGCGTCTGAAGGCAAAGGTGCCAAAAGGACAAGTGAACGTGGTCTTCTCTTGATCGTCGGGGTGGATAGCAATCTGATTGTAGCCCGAGTATCCGTCGAGAAAGCAGAAGTAATTGGATCCTGCCAGTCGGTCCACGATTTGGTCGATGAACGGAAGCGGGAAGTGGTCCTTCTTGGTCGCGGAGTTCAGGTTTCGATAGTCGATGCAGACCCTCCACTTCGTCGGTAGGCGCGTCTAGATTTCCTTGCCTTTCTCGTTCATCGTAACCGTTACTCTGGCTTTCCTCAGAACAACGTGTACCAGACTCACCCATTGGCTATCGGATATGTGGTAGATAATTTCTGCATTGAGCCATTTCAGAGTCTCTTCTTTTGCGGCTTCCCATACCCTCGGGTTGAGTCGTCTCTGGGCTTCCCTGACGGGTCTTGACTCATCCTCTACGAAGATGACAAGACGAGACCGCGAGGTCGTCGATTTCACACGGTCTCGTGTTAAAAATTAAGCCTAATTTACCAATTTGGGGAATTAAGAGAGAATTGAGGGGAATAATGGTAAATAAGGGTCGAATCCATAGGGAATTTAGGTATTTTTGAGATATCTTTTGGAATTTGGTCAAATTGGACAATGAATTGAGGTGAGAAATTAGGGAAAATGGTGTTTTTAAAAAGAAGACTTCAAATCGATTCCACGGAATCAAGAATCATCGAATTTGGACTTGATTTCGCGGAGAAATCAAAATTTGAAGTGGAGAGAAATTTTCGAACGTTAAAATCGTGATTTAGAATGAAAATTTACGAAATTGAAATCTAAAACCTAATCTAAATGAAAATTAAAGATAATAGGAAGATAATCTAGGAAAAACCGCTTCCACTAAACCCGTTTAGCGATCGGAACGAGGTGATTAAGCCGATTAATCACTGAAAACGCCAAGAACGTCACGCCGAGCTTCAAGCTGCGATTCCTCCTTCGATTCTCCACCAAATCTTGATTTTAACCCCTCCATGGATGCGGAAAGGAGAGAGGGAGAGGATGGAATCAAGAGAAATGAGTGGATCGGTGTCTAGACAAGTCAATTTGATTGAAATCCAACTCGAATGCATACATCGACGAAGAACACGTCTATTTAAACGAAAATTGGGCATAACCGTCCGATCGTTTCGATCGACGGTTACGTGAAACGGTCCATGATGGATCGTTTCAATTAAGTCGCAATCCTCAGATTGAAGATGAACGGCCTGGATGATCCGATGAAACGCTTTAAAAAAACGCTCCGATTTAGCCCCTTAGATTGCGATCCGACGGTCTGGATGCTCCCACCACGGTTCGATCTGGACCGTTATAACGCTTGAGATTTGCGCACGTGTCTTTGATCGCGATCAGTGGTCCACGCACCACGTGATCGAGGCCTGTCATGCCGCCACGTTGCGTAAGATCAAGCCGTTATAACTCTTTAATCTGGCACGTGTTTTGATCAAATCGGGTGGTCCGTGTCCACGCGATCGACGTGTGGATCTTTCGATGCACTGCCGATCTAACGCTCCTCGTCGCGCCACGTCACCTGAATGGTAAGTATAGCGTGTGGATTAGTCCCACACGGTAAATAAAAAAGAAAATTGTCGGGTTTATAATACCCAACGATCTAAAGGGTTAATAACCCTTCCCATCTAGGGAAGGCTGAAGACCCATTTATATATATGTAATATATGAAATAAATATAATACATGTGCCACGTAGGCACCGCGTGGGCCCGCGTGGCACTACCACGTGGCCTCAGTGCCACGTCACATCCACGTGGCCCGCGCGAAAAATAAAATGATTTTTGCCAATTTTTTTAATCATTTTAAACGATTTTAAATCAAAAATTAAATTGGAAAAAATCTAGAAAAATCCCTAAAAATTGTAAAAATCATATCTTTTAAAATACAACTCCAAATTAATCCAAATTTCTTTCATTTGATCTGAAATTTAATTATCTATCATTCTAAAAATTTAAAATATTTAAATAACAAGAGATTTAATTTATATTTCAAAAATACACTCATTTCCTTAAGATTTTAAGTTTAGAAATTTAAATAAATGTTTATAAAAATAATTTCTCTTATTTTTAACTTTAAAGTAAAAGATGGGTTATAAAATCTTTAATCTTTAATTCATCATAATTAACCCTAAATTAACACATTTTGAGATTATAACATAAAATTGCATAGAATGATAGAAATGCACTCAGAATATGATAACATGCATATAAATGGAATGTTTTATGCCTTATTTTGCATTAATAATCATGTTTTATCATGTTAAGATTGCATGTTATCAGAAGATGCGATGAGTACATAGTGAGGGGTCCAACCCTATTAGGTCCGTTAGGGTCCATCCGATTGCTTTTTTATTTTTCCTCGGGAGGACCAAGTCAACAGGGACGACCTAATTATCCATGTACATATCCTAATCATTATAATACCCCTGTTTTTAACAAGTCTTCGCAGAATAACGGATATAGGAGGAACAATGACCAACCCTATTCTCCACAATACAACGGTCAGCAATAACAAACCTACCCTAATCAAAGACAGTCATCGTTCGTCCCGCCGACTCAACCGCAAGCCTTCACGCAAGCTCCACGCCAGACCGCACAGGCATCCGACCCGATCCTCGACGCTATCTCACTATTAATGGAACAAATGATGAGGATGAGCTCATGCGTGGACGAGGTTCAAGACTTTGTCAAGACGAACGTCCAACCGATGACTGATAAAAAGGGTAAGCAAGTAACATTTACTGACCAATTACCCTCTCAGATCACGGCAAACCTAAGGAATCAAGGGGCCTCGTCGAACCAGACACACAACATTAACCATGTACACATCGACGAGGAAGCCGTTGAAACAACATTGGCTATGTCAAGCCTTCGGAGTGGGAAAGCCCTACCGGATCCATACAAGGACCATCCTTTCCACCAAGGCTTAAGTGAAGAAAAAGAAACGCCAATTATCATCGAGCAAGACAATGATTCGAAGGACGAGGAAGAACAGGTTACGGCTGAACCAAACCCCGATAAATACAAGCCCCCTGTCCCTTATCCTTAAGCCCTTAATAGACCCAAAGCCAAGAATAGTGAAACCGATGACAATCTACTAGACGCCTTTAAAAAGGTGACCATAACCATTCCTTTGATAGATGTCATCAAGCATATCCCTTCCTATGCTAAATTTCTTAAAGGTATATGTACTCCCCATAGAAACCCTAAAAGGATCCAAATTAGTGAGACGGTGAGCTCCATCATGATGAATTCCTTACTGGTAAAAAAGAGAGATCCAGGAGCACCCATGATCACGAGTGAGATAGGAGGAATGTCCTTCACTAGATCCCTACTAGACACAAGAGCTAGTATCAACATCCTCCCTAAAGCCGTCTTCGACCGCCATCATGTAGGGGAGCTACAACCTTTCCTAGTAGAACTATGTTTAGCCGATGGATTAGTTAGGAAACCTCGCGGATTAGTAGAGGATGTCATCGTAAGAATAGAGGATTATTATTTCCCGGTAGACTTCCTAGTGGTCGATATGAAAATGACTAAGGAGCTAAGCCAAGCCCCGATCATCTTAGGACGACCCTTCCTAGCTACCGCAAAATCCATAACCGACTGGGGGAAGGGAGAAGTAATTCTCAAGGTGGGAAAACACATCGTGAAGGTCGACATCAACAAGCTTATGAAATACCCTTCACGAGCTTCTAAAGACTTGGGCGCCATCGACTTCGCCGACAATCAGGACATAGACGCATGTGTAGAAGAAGTTATGATGATCGACGACGAAGCAAGATATGAGGTGCTTCCTATGGACGAGCCAACTTTTGAGCTCAAAAATCTCCCATCAACACTCAAGTACGCCTTCCTTGATGAAGAAAAAGCAAAGCTGATAATCATTTCGTCCACGCTAGATATCAAGCAGGAGGAAAACTTGCTGGAAGTATTAAGGAAAAATAAAGAAGCAATCGAATGGACCTTGACGGACTTACAAGGGCTAGACCCTTCACTATGCACTCATTGCATCTTCCTAGAGGATGAGTCAAGACCCGTCAGGGAAGCCTAGAGATGACTCAACCCAAGGGTATGGGAGGCCATAAAAGAAGAAATTCTTAAATGGCTAAACGCAGAAATTATCTACCCCATATCCGATAGCCAATGGGTGAGTCTGGTACATGTTGTTCTGAAGAAATCCGGAGTAACAGACACGATGAACGAGAAGGGCGAGGAAATTCAGACACGCCTACCGATGAAGTGGAGAGTCTGCATCAACTACCAGAAGCCTGAACTCGCAACTAAGAAGGACCACTTCCCGCTACTGTTCATCGATCAAATCCTAGACCGACTGGCAGCATCGATATACTTCTGCTTTCTCAACGGATACTCAGGCTATAACCAGATTGTCATCCACCCCGACAATCAAGAGAAGATAATGTTCACATGTCCGTTTGGCACCTTCGCCTTCAAACGCATGCCATTCAGACTGTGCAATGCCCCAGCGACCTTCCAAACAATGCATTACGGCGATCTTCTCCGACTTTCTTGGCGATAGCTTAGAAGTCTTGATGGACGATTTCTCCGTCTTTGGAAATGACTTCGAAAGTTGTCTTGCTCACCTGACGAAGATACTGGAGGTATGCGTCAGGAAAAGACTAGTACTAAGGTGGGAAAAATCCCACTTCATGGTACAAGAGGGAGTAGTGCTCGGGCATATCGTCTCGGGCAAAGGTTTAGAAGTGGACAAGGCCAAGATAGAGGTCATCCAGAACCTCCCTCTACCAAGTACCGTTAAAGACTTGAAGAGCTTTCTCGGGCATGTCGGCTTCTATCGGAGATTCATCCAGGACTTTGCGAAAGTCTCCAAGCCACTCAACATCCTTCTTTGCAAAGACAAAGATTTCATCATCGACGAAGAAGGGAAACGCGCATTCACGATGCTGAAGCAAGCACTGATTGAGGCACCAATACTCCAAAGTCCTAATTGGGATTTATCCCTTCGAGATCATGTGCGACGCTTTGGACTACGCGGTGGGAGCAGTCTTGGGGCAATGACTTGACAAGAAGTCGACGGCCATCAGCTACGCAAGTAATACCCTCATCGAAGCTCAGATAAATTATCCAACCACAGAAAAAGAGCTTCTAGCGGTGGTCTATGCTCTCGAGAAGTTATGGCCGTACATCTTGGGGAGCAAGATCATAATCTACATTGATCATGCGGCCTTGAAGTACTTGCTCTCCAAGAAAGAGGCCAAACCATGAATAATAAGATGGGTGCTACTCCTTCAAGAATTCGACTTGGAGATTAAAGACAAGAAGGGCAGGGAAAACTGGGTGGCAGACCACTTATCGCGTCTCCACATCTTGGGAGGCGAGGACATCGGTGATACATTTCCAGATGAGCATCTCTTCACCATCTCGATTCACGCCCCCTGGTACGCACACATCGTCAACTTCATCGTCACTGGATCAATCCCGGAGCACTGCAATCGACATCAAAAAGATAAGTTCTTCCATGAGCTCAAGTACTACTTTTGGGAAGAACCACTTCTTTTCCACCTACGATATGACCATATCATCCGACATTGCATACCAGAGGAGGAGCAAGGAGATATACTGGCGATGTGTCACTCATCGACGTGCGGAGGACATTTCGCAGCATGCAAGACCGCAGACAAGATCTTGCAGAGTGGCTTCTACTGGCCCTCCATCTTCAAGGACACCCACCGTTTCTACACGGAGTGCCTACAATGTCAAGCGCCGATAAATATCTCCAAACAAGATGAGATACCGATGCGGCCGATCCTTGAAGTGGAGATCTTTGACCTTTGGGGGATAGACTTCATGGGACCTTTCCCACCTTCTGATGGGAAAGAGTATATACTGGTGGCTGTGGACTATGTGTCCAAGTGGGTCGAGGCAATCCCCACTAGGACAAACGATCATCGAGAGGTTCTGAGATTCATCATGAGATGCATCTTCGCCCGTACAAGTTGTCCGAGGGCCATCATCAGCGACACAGCTCACACTTCAATAATTCCCACTTCTGGGCATTCTTGAAGAAGTACGGAGTACACCACCGCATCACCACGCCATACCACCCCCAGGCAAATGGCCAAGTAGAGGTAAGCAATCGAGAAGTCAAGACCATACTTAAGAAGATAATTCGTCCAGATGGGAAAGATTGGGCACACAAGCTTCTCGACGCACTATGGGCATACCAAACGGCATACAAGACACCTATCGGGATGTCCCCCTTCCCGCTTATCTTTGGGAAAGCATGTCATCTTCCGATTGAGCTAGAGCATCAAGCCTACTGGGCTATCAAAAAGCTCAACCTATCACTAGACGAAGCAGGTAAAGAACGACTTCTCCAGCTTCAGGAGTTATAGGAGCTGAGGCACGACGCGTACGAGAACGCGATGATCTACAAAGAGAAGATGAAGGCCTTCCATGACCGACACATCTCGATGACGATCATTCCAGATCAACGACAAGGTCTGGCTCTACAATTCGCACCTCAAGCTCTTTCCTGGAAAGCTACGCTTCAGATGGGATGGTCTGTACATGGTTCAGGAGTTGCTTGATGGCGGATCGGTACTCATCTCCGACGCTAAAGCAGGTCGACAATTCAAGGTAAACGGCTATCATCTCAAGCCATACCTGACCTCAGAGCCACCCGCACCGGCATATAAGCTAAATCTGCATCTTCCCAAGCACTCGAGGACGTGACGGTATCACGCTTGACCCATCATTAGTCATAGGTTTTTTTTTTTTTGTTTAGTCTGGCTGAAGACGTTAAACTTAGCGCTCTTGGGAGGCACCCCAAGATTATCTTACCTTTTTAGTTTTATGTGTTTTCAGTTTTTTTAATAGATATCAGAGAACTACATTAGGAAAGGGCGCACCTACACTGGAAATCCCATGAGCGTCACAGAATAATGAGCCTTTCTAAACCTCTCTCACCACATTTTTATATTGTTTTCATTCCATGATTCGATGAGTTTTCACATGAACATGTATTTTTATTGAGGGCAATGAAAGATTCCAGTTGGGGGGTGAGGATTTAGAAAAAGCTCTACCATTTTCAAAAATTTTAAAATTCTACCTTCTAAAAACTCCTATTTTTCAAAACTTTGATCTAATCTACCCCACCTTAGAAGTCTTTTCATCTAGAGATCTGACCTACTAGAGATGTAGAAGTGAGAACCTTATAGTCCATATCATTATATTTTGATTAATAAAGCCAAATGATCTAGAGAAACCATGGATTGTACTTAGTGGTTGACTTCTTTGAGGTTGGGTACCTAACAAGCACCAAGAAAAAGAGTAATCAGAGGTTGAAATGCTATGGGATTGAAAAGGAGAGTATTTGAGAGAAAATTAAATTCCATTCCCTACTATCATTGACCAAAACTGCTTAGTATAAGGAATTTCTCGATTCGAGACTTTCCCTTTTAAAGAGTGCAATGATCCATAATTCTTGTAGCACCTATCTTTCCTTAAAGGTGATAATATGCAATCTTAACATGATAAAACATGATTATTAATGCAAATTAAGGCATAAAATATTACATTTATGTGCATGTTATCATACTTTGAGTGCATTTCTATCATTCCATGCAATTTTATGTTATAATCTCAAAAAGCATTAATTTAGGGTTAATTATGATAAATTAAAGATTAAAAATTTTATAACCCATCTTTACTTGAGATTATAAGTGGTTTTTAAAGTTAAATAATAGGAGAAATCATTTTTATGAACATTCATTTAATTTTCTAAAGTTAAAATCTTAAAGAAATGAATGTATTTTTGAAACAAGAATTAAATATCTTGTTATTTAAATAATTTCACTTTTGAGAATGATAGATAATTAAATTTCAGATCAAATGAAAGAAATTTGGATTAATTTGGAGTTGTATTTTGAAAGTTATGATTTTTACAATTTTTAGGGATTTTTCTGGATTTTTTCGATTTTATTTTCGATTTAAAAACGTTAAAAATAATTAAAAAAATGATAAAAAGGGGATGATTTTTCGCGCGGGTCCCACGTGGATGCGACGTGGCACTCAGGGCCACGTGGCAGCGCCACGCGGGCCCATGCAGCGTATACATATATTTATTATTTACATAGTTTATATAATGGGTATTCAGCCTTCTGTATATCGGAAGGGTATTCAAACCTTCTAAACCGTCGAGTCTTATAAACTCGACAATCTCCTCTATTTTATTCCGTGTGGGACTAATCCACACGATATGTTAAAAATGCAGGCGACGTGGCTTGATGAGGAGCGCCAGATCAAATGGATGATCGATCGACGCGCATCGATCGAATGGACACGCGATCAACCAAAGTCCATCAAGCGCAAGTGTCAATTAAAAGACATTATAACGGTCCAGATCGAATCGCGCGGGGAGCATCCGGGCTGTCGGATCAAGATTCAAAGGACCCGATCGAATGTGTTTGATAAAGGCATCTTAAAACGCTCATCCGGACCATCCATCTCAAATCCAATGATCGCGACTTAATTGAAATGGTCCACAATGGACCGTTTCATCGTTACCGTCGATCAAAATGATCGTACGGTTACGCCCAATTAGCTTATATAAAGAGATGTTCTTCGACGATTGTAAGTATTCTTGGAGGATTTCGCTTAATCGACCCATCTAAACCCTTTCTCTCTTGAATCTCTCACTTGTAATCGCTTCTAGACTCGATTTCGCGTCCACGGAGTGTTTAAAAGTGAGATTTCGTCCATCGATCATGGAGAATTTGTCTCTTGAACACCGATGTTCACGTTTGAATTCGCGGAATGAATAGCCGTCAATCCGACGATCAATTGGATCGATTTGATTGTTATCTCGGGTTAGAAAACTTGTTTTCCCTCTAATCTATCGTCATGTATCACCAATTTTTAGTTTAGGATCTTAATTTAGCTCAATTTTGTTTTTAATTTCAGTTTATGTTCTTTGCGATTCTGAAAATTTCATCCCACTTCACTCTTTGATTTCTCTGTGATTACTAATCCAAATCGAGTGATTTTTTTATTCCATAGATAGATCTTTGAGTTATCTTTCTAAATCTACCATTTTTCCCTAATTTCTCACCTCAATTCATCGTCCAATTTGATCAATTTCTAGAAGATCTCTCAAAAATACCTTAATTCCCTGTGGATTCGACCCTTATTTACCATTATACCCCTCAATTTGTTATTAAATTCCCAAAATTGGTAAATTAGGCTTTATTTTTTACACGAGACCGTGTGAAATCGACAACCTCACAGTCTCGTCTTGTCAATAGGCATCTAGTTTATCTCTTCCAAAGAAGTCAAGTAGTTACACCACTTTGTTTTTAAACTTCACTTTTGATCATGAACACTCCTAAGTGAACTCACATACCCATCTCACCTTCCATTTTCCTCCCCACATGTACTTATACCTTCACTACACTTCATTTTGCTATATACTCTCTTCAGAAATCCTAAAACTCCTCCACATCATCATTCTAGTCTTCTGAAATGCTTTAAAAAAAAGATGAAAAAAGTCAAAAGAAAGAGAGAAATAAGAAGTTACAAGAAGGAAAATAAGTGGGAATATCTTCTACCTTTATCTCTACCTCCACTATCATCTCCACCATCTACCCTATCCATCACCATCCACCTCACTTGGGAGTATAATTATCATAAGTGGTACCTTCTTTGTCTTTTATAATCCACTTTGTTTTATCAGGATAATAGCTTTTAGCCAAGTCATACCTTTAGAAGTAGTATCTTTTATTTCCTTCAGCCTCCTCACACGATACATCGAAAGATAGGAATCCTTTTAAATTGCACTCTTTTAAGGAGGAAAGCGAGTTGAGGGGAATTCTAAGTACTAAGTAGCCTCCATTTTGAGGGAAATAGTGATGTATTTATGGAGAGGGTAAGGAATTACATCCACTCATGAGAGAGTGAGTATATTTGTATCACCATAGCATCATACCTTAGATATGCTCACCTCGATTACAATTAAGAAATAGACTTGAGCATTAGCCGATGAGCACTACCCTAACATGCACTAAAGAAGACAACCTAGAGATGGAATCTAGATCATTATGGTCTACACTATGAGGAAAACGTGATCGTACATTTATGCACTTCACCTTTTTAAGTAGTAGGATCAAAGGATGAAAAGACCTTCTAGGGAGATTATATAGTGAATTGCTAAGAGACTAGCAATAATTTAAGTTGGGGGGGTGTGATAAAATGTTTAATTAACACGATAAAACATGATTATTAATGCATATTAAGACATAAATGATTTCATTTCCATGCATGTTATCATATTTATCATTATTTTTCTATCATTCCAAGAAAAAGACATTATAATCTCAAAAATATTTTAAATTAGGGCT
Organism: Lemna minuta; assembly: GCA_024174645.1. Classification (NCBI taxonomy): domain Eukaryota; kingdom Viridiplantae; phylum Streptophyta; class Magnoliopsida; order Alismatales; family Araceae; genus Lemna; species Lemna minuta. The sequence goes on from CM044114.1 coordinate 4,265,432, forward strand.
AAATATGATGATTTAAAGCTAAATAATTTAATAACCCATCTAATTGATATTATAGATGTTTTTAGAGTTAAAATAATGAGAGAAATGATTTTATAAATATTTATTTATATTTTCTTAAAAGAAAACACTTAAAGAATAAATATATTTTTGAAATAAAATTTAAAACTCTCATTATTTATCAATTTTTACCTTTTAGAATGATAGATAATTAAATTTCGGATCAAATAAAAGAAATTTGGATTAATTTGGAGTTATATTTTAAAAATTATGAATTTTCTAATTTTTAGGGATTTTTCTGGATTTTTCTGAATTAATTTTATGATTTTTAATGATTAAAACAATAAAAATAAAAGAAAAAATGGGTTTTATTTTCGCGCAGGACCCACGTGGATGCGACGTGGCACACAAGGCCACATGGCAGAGCCACGCGAACCCACACGAGCACCTGCGCGGCGCTGAGGTGACTTGTGCATTATTTATATATACTCGTATTATATAGGGTTATAGTACATATAAGCATCCGATAGTTTGGATTTAAGCTAACCCTCTTAATCGTCATTCATTATATACCCGATGCTTTCCTTTAATTTCTACCGTGTGGGACTAAGTTCCACACAGATCTTAAAGTCGCAAGCCATGTGGCCGAATGAGGAGCGATGGATTAGATGAAGCGCGATAGAAGTGCTTCGATCGGGTGTACTCATGGTCCACCGGATCGCATCACTCGCACGTGCTTTTTAAAGAGAATTATAACGGCTCTGATGAAACTCGCAGGGGCTGCATCTGGACCGTCAGATCGTGATTCAAAGGACGTGATCTAAGGCGTTTTATAACGCATCTCAAACGGCTCATCCCAACGCTCCATCGAAGATCCGACGGCTACGATATAACTGAAACGGTCCACGATGGACCATTTCATCTTAATCGTTGATCGTTTCGATCGGACGGTTACGCCCAAATACCCTATAAAAGAGGTGTTCCTCCGATTTGTAAGGCATTCGAGTTAGAAATCAATCTAATTGATCTATTTAGACACCTCCCTTCTTGAGTCTCTCGATTCCATCCTCTTCTACACTCATTTCCGCATCCACAAAGGGTTTGAAATCGAGATTTGGTTGAGAGACGAAGGAAAAATCGTAGCTTGAACTCCACAATAGCGTTCTTCACATTTTTGAAGATTGAAGTGATTAATCGTGTTAATTTGATCGCAATCTTGAGTTAGTTGAGTCGGTTTTTCTAATCTATCATCCATTTATGTTCAATTTTGATTTAGATTAGGAATTGAAGTTTAATTTTGCTTAATTTTTGTTAATTTCACGATTCACGATTTCAGAAATCTCTCTCTACTTCGATCTTCAATTCCTCTACGAAATCAAGATCAATTTTCGATGATTTTTTATTTCGTGGAAACGATTTGAAGTTCTCTTTCATAATCTACCATTTTCCCCAATTTTTATCATCAATTCACTCGTACGATTTGATCAATTTCGAAGAGATCATCATAAATTTCCTTATTTCCTTGGGGATTCGACCCTTATTTACCATTATACCCCTCAATTCGAGATAATTTCATCAAATTGGTAAGTTTGGAAATTATTTTTGACACGAGACCGTGTGAAATCGAGACCGCGGTTTCGTCAGCTAGCTAGGTAGTGAGTCATCCATGTGGCACCATGTGGTGCTTCTTAATGCCTACGTGGGCACTAGCATTCGCCACTTGGTGCTTAATAAATGCATATGTGGCACTTTGTGATTGAGAGGATATTAGTTTTAAGGAGGCTCTAATGGGCCAATTTGAGTACCTTGAATCATCACTCCTTAAATAAACCAAAAGTTCTCATAATTTTTCCATGTGGAACTAATGTTTCCTTGTTTCTTTTTGCAAGACCTGTGGCAGTATAGGAGTGCTCCAATCAAGGGGCTTAATCAACAACCATCAGATCTAGTGGATTTGGTCCACCATATGAGCCAATTTAATTGTGGTCATTGATATAGTGGATTGCAAGTTATCATTTTTTGACAAAATTTTTATATTCATCGCGTCATCTTGCTTACAAGCTTATTTTGCAATAAAGTAAGGTTAATTTGATTCATGATTAATATTTGGCCTTTCTTAAGGTCAAACAAGTGTGAATTAACCGCATTGTATGAGTTTCATGTCATAGGTTGTGAGGAAAGAAGGAGAGTGACAAAGACAAGAAGAAGATGGAAGGGAAGAAACTCAATTTTGTAATTTTTATCTTGTGAAATCTTGATTTTCAAGTGATACGCGAGGAAAGAAAACGTGATGAGGATCAAAATAGAAAAAAATTTTGTTCAAGAGTCAGTTTTCAAATGAAAAAATAGGATCATTTAAAGTTTAAGAATTGTTCTAGATTTTTTTCAAATGTTATGATTTTTCTTAATTTTCTACAAAATTTTTCTTATTTTTTTCAGAACTAATTCATATATTCTATATTTTGAAGGTTTGAAAAAAATTCAATGAATTAGGCATTAATGATGTGGCATCTTGACGTCGCAATACACACTTGGCAGTGTCATGCTGCATGCACTCAACATTTGTGTGGCACTATTAAGGGGAATGTTAATTGTTTTAATAGCATCATTAACCATTAATAGCCTTAATGAACTTTTATATTATGTCTAAGTTTTTTTTTAGCATTTCCAATGTGGGACTTATTGCTTTATTTTGCAAGAAAATGTGTAACCATCAAAGCCACTCAATTTTGTAGAATTGATTCACAATTTTATTCATTTTCAAGAAAAATAGGAGATTGGATGCCATGTATCACTTTGTGGAGAGCTAGATCATTGAGCCAAATTTCTCTTGGTCTTTATCTTTATGGCAATGTGACATGTGGTGCAATCCTAATCATTTTGTCCTTGACAAACCTCGATCCAATAGGTGGTGTTAATTTTTTCTTTCTTTTCAACATGCGGCCAATCACAAGTGGTGATGCGGTGCAATCTGGGGCTCTTTGATCTTGATCAATAAGATTGGGCAGTTAGCGATCAATCAAGCATCATTTAAGGTGCAATCAACAGCCAATGATGCTCCAAAATAAAATCATGATATGTCTTGATCTCATAAATTTTGGCACTAAAATTTTATGGCTAAAATATTCATCTCATGCTTTATCTTCCCACTGTCGCTAATTTAAAGAATTGAGCGAAAAAATTAAGGTTTTTTCATGTTTTCTTGGGATGCTTCTAGAATTTATTGGCTGAATGAAAGAGAATACCAATCGATCATCTATGGTGCCATGAACATCATTTTTAGTGAGTTTCTTCTCTTTTCTATTTAGTCATTGTGTTGGATGCAAGCAGCTAAGGGTGGATGACATGTACGGCTCTTAAACAAACAATGGATTAAGGAGCAGTCCTTGAGTGAGTTCTTGATCACAAATCTCTAGATTAAAACAATTTCCTTTTGATCTAGGATCATAATTCCATATTTTCCACGATTAAGTCTTAGTTTTCAACACTAAATCACAATTTTCTCATCTGATCAAGATTTTTCAATCTTTGATGGGAGATTTGAAAGTATTCGATTGGGTCATTGCATCTTTTGTATTCATATTAATTTTTCTAGTGATGTTATCCATGTTCTTCATCAAAAACACAAAAAATAATCCCTAATTTCAATATTTTAACCTTTGCCCTTGTGAATTCAACCTTGACTGGCTGCGGTTTATCAATTTCAAAGAGAAAAGTATAATTTTTTATACATGAATTTGGATTTACAAAAATCGTGATCTTATGCATAGCAGTTATCTTTATTATGATCATGATATTCTTTTGTGACATCCCCTTTGTTTCAAATGGTCACCTTCTTCATCAGTGTAACCCGCTCCTGCGCTTCAATTAACACTCTATTTCATTCATTGGATTCCTGTATCTCTAAGTTTATCTATTTTGTCATATGGTTTGACTAAATTTGACCAAATTCTCTCTCTCGTAGTCATCAACACAATTCCCTATGGATTTGACTCGTATTCACCATCTTAGGTGTTTTAGTTATCATAGAGCGGATTCAATTTTATTTTTGATATGTAAATAAGTGAATTACTATATACATAAAGGATCACACATTTATCACTCATCATGTAGCTCCATGCAATGCCCACATGTTCTTTGTTTGGCGCCCTTATCCATTATTGCATGTTGCCACTTGTGCTCATGCTTGCCATGTCAGTTTTCTCGTGTCACTTGGGCTAGTATTTATCCTTTTTGCCTTTTTTGAGAAAAAATCGAGAAATTAATAAAATTTCTTAAGTAATTCTAAAAAAATCCATGAATTCATATAAATTAAAATGTAAAAATTATAGCTTTCAAAATTCAAGGCCCTTTAATCAAATTTTTGGCATTCAATCATATAATTTTGCTAAATTATCATGCCATTTATAAATTGAAAATAAAAATAGAAATATCAATGATGTTAGTTTCTTTAACTTAAGTTTTTTGAAAAATCAATTGAATAAAAAAAATATAGTTTAGTTCATTTCTTCTCATTTTTCTCTCCCTTTTTTCATCTCTTACATCATGAAAACTCAGAAGTATAATTTAGATATCAAGGTGTTTGACTTTATGAAGGGTCAAAAATGCATTATCTAAAATTGAACCATAAAACCATGCAAATTGGAAACCTAGGTATAATGAAATGCTATTCTAATAATATAAAAATTTAATGATAACATGCATGAAAAGGAAGTGAACTGATCATGAAAATAAGTTAATAATAAAGTAATTGCATGTGTGGAGTGCATGGTATCAAGATCCCCTACAAGGACTCTTTTATAGAAGACATGGACATCCCCAAATGGATTGCCATTCATACTCCAACTACAAAGGGGTTAAAGGTAATTGAAAATCTATCTTTGGAAAATACACATATCTTGGAGGTAACCTTATCACTTGGCACAATATTAAGTAGAATGTCTACCTAAGTGAAATTAGGATACTGATAATCTTCACTTATGCATCATTATTTCATGACTTAGTATATAAGTATTTGATTTCATGTGATACTCTAAAGTGTGAAAAAAGATTTATATTATTGAAAAAATTTTAAACTAAAAAATTATAGCTAATGGGATATTATTTGATAACCAACACCACTTGTCTTCCTTGATGTCAAGTGGCAAGTTTCTAATCATATTTTGAGTGTGCGTAGTGTGCACAAAAACAATAAGGAGAGATAAAATCAATGGACAGAGGAAATGAAGAAGTTTTATAAGCTAGACAAGCTCAAAGCCTTGGTCCATTTGTTAAAAAAATTTGGGATAAGTAATGAAAAAAGAACAGGTTCATATATTTTTAATACCATAGTTTTTATGTTGTGATATCAAAAGGAGCATGAGAAAAGAGCATGGATACTCTCTATTATATGCTCTTAGATAGCTATTTTATTGTATTTGGGACTAATACGTTTTGGGGTTTGAAAAGCCTTTTCGGTAGAATTTTGTGCAAGGCTCGAGGTGTTCTAGTGGACCACAAAAATTATGGAAGATTGCTCACCTTGATAGGATGATTTCAACTATTATCAGCATTTTTGGATACCACTCATATTCACTTAATGTGAACTATGAATAGATCAATGTCTATAGTTGAGTAAATTTTGATGACGTATCATTAGTTCATCATATACATATTTAATATGATTAGTCGTCTATACTACTAAGATAGAGCCATTTTTCAAATAGTAGTAGTATCTTATATTATCTCTTCATACCATACTTATCATAAGGTAAAGCCATTTATCTAAATAATACTAATATATTATATTGTATATTCTAACCAAACTGATCTACTTTCTAATTCTCTTCCAATATCTATATTTTCAAAAAATAAATTACTCTCTCAAACCTATGTTTCCTATGGATTCAACCCTTATTCACCTTACATTAGGATGAGTTGGGAAAGCTAAAGATGATCTTATATGAAATTAGATTCCTTTGAATGACATTAAAATCATTGCATAATCTAGTATATCAGATACCTCATGCCTAGTGAGTTCCATGGGCTTCTAAGGCCCAACATTTATTGAGGTCCTCTTATCCTCTATTAAGATATCCCCATCCAGCTTGTAATGAGGAGACCCATTAGGCCCATGTTTGACTATCTCTTCCCTATTCTCCTCTCTCCCTCTATATAAAGTGATGTACTCTATTGTTTACGTTAATGGAACTTTAGGGTTTGTTTTTCATTCAACATAGATAGAGGAGAGTCTTTTCTTATCAAAGAATAATCTTCTACTCTAATTCTATCATATTCCTCCCCAATCTCTATCATAGTGTGACTCTCTCTCTCTCTCTCTCTCAAAGTCTCTTTCTTCTTGCCCCTTGCACCTCTTCTGGTCCAATCTCTCTGTTTTGATGGTCACACTCTCTCTTTCCCTCCATCACTGCTCTCTCTTTTCTCATCTTCCAGCCCAATCTCTTCTTACTTGAATCATCACATTCTCTTTTTTTGGCCTATGCTTGTTCTCAATTTCCCTAATTCTCTGAAAAGTTCAAATCTTCATCCTACGCATAACTTATTGACTCCAACATAGGACTCGAACATTGGAAATAATAATATTGCTAGGGTATTAATGTGCTCCATGGAGATGCCTTATTGGGATTTTCAAGATTTAGTTTCACATGGTATTTAAGCATTGTTATAATTAATATAAACCTTTAAAATTGAGGATATACATATTGTCAATATGAGTGTTGAAGTCGATATCTCGACATCAGCATTGATATCAACTTTTCAAAATCGATATCTGACTTTTCGAAGTCGACATCGACGACATTTTGAATTGCAAGTCATCGATAGATATTGACTTTTCGAAATCGATATCGACGATATTTTGAATAGAAGTCGTGGACATACATTCAGCCTCTCGCTCTCCCCAGCCACCAAATAAGACTACGAGGAGACAATCCTTCATAGCAAATCGAAGAGCAAGATGTGCAGCGTGCAGAAACGCGGCCGGGTGTACATCCTAACCCTAACCGGCGACAGCGAGCATCGCTTCAACCCCACCTTGCTCAGCGAAATCCTCTCCGCCCTCACCAGGATCCGTTCCTCCGTCGCCGGCTCCTCGGCCGCTCTGGTCACCGCTGCAGAAGGCAAATTCTTCTCCAACGGCATGGACCTATCCTGGGCTCGAACCTCCCAAAACCCTAATCTCATGGGCTCAGCGTACGTCAGCACTCTAGCGGCGCTCGTATCCATGCCAATTCCCACCATCGCGGCCGTAACGGGCCATGCCGCCGCCGGTGGATTTTTCTTCCTTCTGGCCCACGACTATATTATGATGAGGCGAGAACGTGGGTTTCTCTACATGAGCGAGCTCGACGTGGGTCTGCCGATATCCGACAAAGTTATGGCTTTGGCGCGAGCCAAGATGGGGCCTTTGTCTCGGCGGCGCGCGCTGCTAAAAGCCGACAAGATGACGGCGGATGCGGCGGCAGAGATGGGATTCGTCGATGGGGTGTACGCCGGCGCCGCCGATACTTTAGATGCCGCAGTGAGGCTCGGGGAAAAGTTGGCGGGGATGGGATGGAATGCTTCTGCGAGAATCCGGATTTTCCCCGAGTTAGCGAAGATTGTCGATCAGGTTGAGGGAGACAAACCCAAGTTGTCGAAGCTCTGACACTTTTTATCACCGAGGGTAATTTTGCGAATTATTAAGATGTCCCTGAAAGCAGAGCATGTACAAATGGTTGGGATGGGTGCCAAAATATGCACACTTCAGAGGTGAATTTTATATATAGAGAAGTGAATTGGACTTTTTACTAATAATGGCCAAAATTTGCACTCAGTTTCTGATTAATTGTTCTCATTTAATTGGTATTTAATGTGCTTTATTCATGCTACTTCGAATTATTCTTCCATTTCAGCATTAGAGAAACACTGTGATCATAGAACAAAGAATAGGGAATTACTACTAATCTATGACAAGTAAAAGATCTACAAATTAATATGAGAACAATTTAGTAATAACGATAATAATAAAATACGAGTTCTATTCAAAGTTATTGAATCTAAATAGGAATTCACATAGAACAATTAATAATGAGTGTGTACAATTGTCAAAACCTAGAGCGGAATCGTGAGGTAAAGACACGAGACGAGAGTGTTTAAGAAGAAGAAAATTGATTTTTTTCTCGTATTTCTGAATGTTGCCCAATTCATAGGGTTACAATCTACGAGATATATTAAAAAAATATATGAATATTCGACGAGTATCTCAATATGTCCATTCAAATAGGAATTTACATATTCTACGAGTGTCTCATTTGTAGGCTGCATATAGAGTTCTACAGTACTTGATGGGCACAATAGGATGGGGGCTTCACTTCAAACACCAAGGTATGCTTACCTTGGATGCATAAAAGGATTTTGATTTTTCTTGTTCTTTGATTGATTGCAGGTCAGCTACCAAGTATTGCACTTCTCTAGCTGGAAACCTCATCAAATGGCTAAGCAAAAATAAGAGGTTGTTTCAAGATCCGTTATGGAAGCCGAATTTTGAGCTTTATCTCATGGACTCACTAAAGTAATATGGATCAAAGAACTCCTAACGAGCCTCAAAATTTATACAGAAGGTCAGACTAGGATATCTTGAAAAAATCAATCAGCTATCAATGTAGCTCACGAACAACGGCAAAAATGATCGCATGAAACATGTTGATACTGAATGGCATTGGATCAAAGAAACTTTAGATGAATACAAGATGAGTACACCCTATATTGGATCATCAGAGAAACTAGCAGACATATTAACTAAAGGAAAAATTTGTGAAACTAAGTAGCTAGCTGGGATTGATAGATATCCACTCCTGAGCACGAGAGGTGATGTTAACTGCATATGAAATATTTGGATACGTATGCACTAAATAAATCAGGTTCCCAACCAACCTCTAAAATCACCCTATATCCACCTTCTCCTCACTTTCTTTTGTAGTTAACATGTGATTTATCTCTAAGAGAGTTCTAAAAAGTTGGCACTCAAAGAAATTGGTTTTTATTGAGAGGTCTTGGATGTACTTTTTTGGGATAGAAGGATTCCTTGGCCTGAGTTTGTGACTTCAATTCCAAGGAAAAATTTTGTTTGTCCTAGATTTTTCATTGAAAATTCCTTCATAAGTCATTTCTCTAATATTACCCTCTCTTCGTGATCACTACCCATAATGATAATATCACCTACGTATACCACCAAAATAGTGACTTTCCCAGTTTGAGAGTGTTTAGAAAACAAGGTACGATCTCCACTTGATTGAAGATATCCCTTTTCTCTACGACTTTATAAACCCTCCCAAAGCATGCTCGAGGTGATATTTTAAGTCTATATAATGTCTTCTTTAGTTTACACACATTGTTATTTTATATTGTACATTGAAATATCCATGAGGCATTTTCATATATACCTCTTCCTTTAGTGTCCCATATAAGAAGACATCTTTCACATCATATTACAGTAATGGCCAACTAAACTGTGCTACCAATGAGACTAGAACTCTTATAGTGTTGATCTTTGCAATTGAAGTAAAAGTCTCGTTGTAATCAATGTCATATGTTTGCCCATAGCTTGGGCTAATAACGTGGCTTTATATCGTTGAATACTTCCATCTGATAGATACTTAAGAGTAAAGACCCATCTACATCTAGTAGGTTTCCTTGGGAAGGAAGTTTTGCTAACTCCCAAGTTTGGTTTTCTTATAGTGCCCTTAACTCTTCTTCCATTGCCTTTTGCCAATGAGGCATAGAAAGGACTTTGTCCCTATTTCTAGGAATGCATTCATCTTTAGGTGAAGACAAAAAATTTCTAAATGGAGATGTTGCTTTTGTGAATGTACAATAACTACTTAAGAGATATGGTATGGTTGGCCTTCACCTATAAGATTCCTTTGGAAGTGCAATCTACTGATCAATTCATCCACACTGGATTTTGGACAAGTTTCATCACATGAGTGTGCTCCTAAAATGATGAATGCTTTTCCTTGAGTGGCTGATAATTAGTTTTGAGTGTTTCATCAATTGAATTAGTATGCTTACCACCTCTTTCTATTTTGGAATCAATTTCCTTGATAGAATGCAATTTCCCTTGCATAACATATTTTTTTCGTTTATAAACATGAGCATAGGATGGTGCTTTATAGTAATTTTGAATATCATCGTTATTTCTTCCATTCACATATGTATATGATGGTCTACTAGTCTGCTAGTCTTCTTTGCCCTCCCCGAAAAAAATTATGTTGCTCCATTCTTTCTCCATCAGTAAGGACAATATAGTAATTCTACATTTCATTGAATGTGGCATCTCTAGATGTTATAAGTCTCTTCCCAGTAGGACACTAACACTTCTATTTTTTGTAGTGTTCCAATACCCAACAAACATACACCTTACTACCCAATATGATAGTTTGTTGGTTTGACTTGGATATAAGTGCACACAACAGTCGCATCCAAACACTCACTTTGGTAAGTCATTTTCTAATTTCTAGAGAGGGAAATGTAGTTTGGAGTATTTGCAATGGGGTTTGTTTTTAAGGCTTAACCTTGCTACTCTATTGAGTACAAACATTGATGTCAACATTGCCCCCCCCCCCTAGAGAAAAACGTGAAATACTTTGTGTAAGAAGTGCTTTGCCTATTTCTTGAATGAGTCCAATCCTCCTTTCGACCACTATGTTTTGCTAAAGGGGTATATGATGAAAATTATGTAGCCTACAAGCCAATCACACTTTCATCTTTCATTTATATTCATTGAAATGAAATTTTATTCATTGCCCTTCTTGTGTGATTTTTGTAATGAAGTCGATGAGCATATGCAATGACCAAGTGAATTATGATGAGACCATAATAATGAGTGATCACTAGTTTTTAAACATATGTTCTAAATATTTCTATTTGTGGGATATTCGTGAAGGACATCAAATTATCTGGAAAAAAAATAACATTATCTGATCCAACTCATTTGATGAGTATGGCTACTCTTGTAGCCATTAGTGTAGAGACAATAAGGATATATAGTGTGTGCTATTTGGAGAAAAGAGTTCACTAAATTGATACGTATGAATCCCATAATGGTATTATGCCAAACTAGAAATCAAGTTTATTCATGTCATGGTTGTGTACGTGCTTCTTTCACTAAATCAAACTGGAAAAGATATATTGTTAATGAATGATCATGTTTTGACTATGACTTACAAATCCCTAGCCACGGGATCTCTAAAACATCATATATTAGATACATCATAAGTCCTTGAAGGTTATTGAGTTTGTCAAGATCGGATCATCCACCCTCGGTATAAGAGGAGATCAACTCAAGGACTGAGATGTAGTTAAATCATTGGCCAAGGTAATGCAAATATTAGAGAAGTTATTCTCAATGATTTTTTACTTATAAAAGTACTAATTAGGTGGCCAATTAGGGTTTCATAATTAATCATATCCTAAGTCATTCATAAGTCTCTCACGGATGAAGGATTATACGTACATGGTAACTGACGACAATAGGGCTCCATGAAGGAGTTTTTGATATACTTAATATCTCCTAGAACACATGGAGTAACTTGGCACCCATAGGCTGGCGACTCAACTTGTTCATTTGGTTAAATCGAGTTAATTAAGCTTTATGTTGATATTGTTAATTGATAAGGATCTTCTCATCTTTATTTGCTCTTCATCATCTAATCCCTCTTCTTAAAAAGGCTTGTATCAAGTTTTTTTTTAAAAAAAATCTAAGTAGAATTAGGATGAAAGAAAGAAAAAGAAAAGAAAGTAGAATTAGAATGGTAAGCTACCTCCCATGTGTTTTAGCTGATTCTATTTTATAGCCATTATGTATAGAAAGGGTGATGCTTGTTTCTACTTCTTGCGCCTTTTTAATTTATTTCCATAGTGAAAGGAGGTATTGACTATTGATTTGGTGAGGTGAATCATATTTTTTAAGTTATTTATATCTTTATTAGTATGTAGTGCAAGAGGAATTATTGGTTTATTTGGTGGATTAAAGTGTTCGACGGAGGAATGCCATGACCCTAAAGTTTCTAATGCACTACCTTCTTCATAACATCATTTAGGGTAGAGCATTCATTTCAAATTCTATAAATGCTTAACCCATGATCTTTTGAGGTCATTTGTTAGCCCTATTATACTTTCTTTATGCTTCCACTGCTAAGGGACTAGCAATGATTCAAGTTGGGGGGTGTGATAACTTGCATATTTAACTTGAATTTCTATCATATCTAACTGATATTAATGCCTATTTTATTTAATTATGATGCATGTTATCATAGTTTTCTGAAATTTTCTCCATTCGCATGTCATTTTACTAAAGTCCACATTTTTGCATTATTTAGGGTTAATTATGTGTTTTATTGATGTTTGACCTTTTTCAATGTCAAACATCTTGAAATTAACTATTTTCCTTGATTTTATTTTGACTTTAGTGGATGATTAAAAGAAGAGAGTAGAAGAAGAGAATGATGAGATGAATCAAAATAAAACGTTAAAGGGTTGACTTAGTATTATTTTGAATTCATCATATTTTCGAGATAAAATTTATATTTCATGGCATGAGATTAAAGAAAAAGAAATTTGTGATCCAATGGAGAAAATTTGAGTCAAAAGGCCTTTTAAATTGAAAGTTATGAATTTATGAACTTTACATATTTTCTAGATTTTATTTTTGATTTTTCAAGATTTTTTGGAATTTTTAAAGGCTAAAAAATGCAAAAACGTGTGGGACGTGCGTGGAGCTGATGTGACGCGGCATGGACACGTGGCGATGCCACGTGAGCTAACACGAACCCATGCGGGCGCCTACGTGGCGCTAAGGATCAATCGGGCTAAGCATATTGATAACATGCAATCTTAACATGATAAAACATGATTATTAATGCAAATTAAAGCATAAAACATTACATTTATGTGCATGTTATCATATTTTGAGTGTATTTGTATCATTCTATGCAATTTTCTGTTATAATCTCAAAATGCGTTAATTTAGCGTTAATTATGATGAATTAAAGATTAAAGATTTTATAACCCATCTTTACTTGAGATTATAAGTGGTTTTTAAAGTTAAATAATAAGAGAAATCATTTTTATAAACATTCATTTAATTTTCTAAAGTTAAAATCTTAAAGAAATGAATGTATTTTTGAAATAAGAATTAAATCTCTTTTTATTTAAATAATTTGACTTTTGAGAATGATAGATAATTAAATTTCAGATCAAATGAAAGAAATTTGGATTAATTTGGAGTTGTATTTTAAAAGATATGGTTTTTACAATTTTAGGGATTTTTTCTGGATTTTTCCTGATTTTTATGATTTTATTTTCTATTTAAAAAATGTTTAAAATAAATAAATAAAAGGCAAAAAGCGTGCGGGTCCCACGCGGGTGCGACGTGGCACGCAAGGCCACGTGGCAGAGCCACGCGGACCCGCGCAGCGCCTACGTGGCGCGTATTATATTTATAGTATATTTATTATTATTACATATATATAAATGGGTCTTCAGCCTTCCCTACATGGGAAGGGTTATTAACCCATTAGATCGTCAGGTCTTATAAACCCGACGATTTTCTTTTTTATTTTCCGTGTGGGACTAATCCACATGCTATACTTACCATTCAGGTGACATGGCGCGACGAGGAGCGTTGGATCGGCGGCGCATCGGAAGATCCACACGTCGATCGTGTGGACGCGGACCACTGATCGCGATCAACCACGTGCTATTTAAAAGGAATTATATCGGTGAGATTACCTGCGACGTGGCGGCATCAGACGCATCGATCACGTGGTGCGCGAACCACCGATCACGATCAAGACCACGTGCGATTTAAAGGTGGATTATAACGGTCCAGATTAAATCGTGTGTTATTCATCTGGACCGTTGGATCGCGATCCAAGGGGCACAAATCAAAGCGTTTTTAAACGCATCTCAAGCGGAGCGATCTGGAGCGTTCATCTGAGATCTGATGGCCACGATTTAACCTTACCGTTTCGAATTGATGCGTTTAATCTCGACCGTTGATGCTGATTAAATGCATCAATCGGACGGTTTTCCCCAATTCGCCCGATAAATAGACGAGTTCTTCTTCCTTCTATGTATTCGAGTTGGACTTCAATCAAATTGACTTGTCTAGACACCGATCCTCTCGTTTCTCTTGATTCCATCCTCTCCCTCTCTCAATTCTGCATACACAGAGGGGTTGAAATCAAGATTTGGTGGAAAATTGAAAGAGAAATCGCAGCTTGAAGCTCGTCGTGACGTTCTTGGCGTTTTTGGTGATTAATCGGCTTAATCACCTCGTTTCCATCGCTAAATGGGTTTAGTGGAAGCCGTTTTTCCTAGATTATCTTCCTATTATCTTTAATTTTCGTTTAGATTAGGTTTTAGATTTCAATTTCGTAAATTTTCATTCTAAATCACGATTTTAACGTCCGAAAATTTCTCTCCACTTCAAATTTCGATTTCTCCGCGAAATCAAGTCCAAATTCGATGATTCTTGATTCGGTGGAATCGATTTGAAGTCTTCTTTCTAAATCCACCATTTTTCCTAATTTCTCACCTCAATTCATCGTCCAATTTGACTAAATTCCAAAAGATATCTCTAAAATACCTAAATTCCCTATGGATTCGACCCTTATTTACCATTATACCCTTCAATTCACTCTTAATTCCCCAAATTGGTAAGTTCGGATTAATTTTTGACGCGATACCGCGTGAAATTGACGACCTCGCGGTCTCGTCTCGGCACATATTGGGCGCACAGGTATAGTGGGCTTGGGAGTCAAGATAAGGGGAAGGCGTACTAGGCCCAATGGCCTTAAGAGAGTTTCCCCTTATATAGGTAATAATCTATATTGATTTCTTCCGTGCGGAACTAAGTTTTTTTGTATGTGCACAGGCGACGTGGCAGCTTGAGTGGCGTTGGATCAAAGCGCTTGAAAGAGCGTGCGTCAATCTGGTGGATCTTTTGTTCACCTGATCCCGATCAACAGCACGTGACAAATTTACAACCGTCGATCTCATTAGTGAAATGATAAAATGGAAAGTGACAAGGCTCCAAATTGAAATGATTAGGAGCCTTGTCAAATTCGCAACCGCCGTCATTTCAATCTGTGCCACGTCAGCTGCCACATCAGCATGCGATAAAAATATTTTTTTTATTCATTTAATTCAAATTAAATCAAATTAAATTCATAAAAAATTCAGAAAAATTCTAAAAAATCCCTAAATATTAGAAAATTCATAAGTTTCAAAATATAACTTCAAATTAATCCAAATTTGTTTCATTGGATCAGAAATTAACTTATCTATCATTCTAAAACTTCAAATTATTTAAATAACAAGAGAATAAATTTTAATTTCAAAAATATACTCGTTTATCTTAAAAACTAAAACTTAGAAAAATAAATGAGTATATAAAAAAGTATTTTCTCTTATTATTTAGCATTAAAACCCAATTATAATCTCAAATATATATGGGAATAATCTAATCTAAAATAAATTCTTTAAAATGCATAATTATCCCTAAAATAGTGCTTTTTGAGATAATAACTTAAAATTGCATGAAATGATAGATATGCACTCAAAGTATGATAACATGCATAAAAGTGGAATGTTTTATGCCTTAATTTGCATTAATAATCATTTAATTGCATGCTAAGATTGCATGTTATCAGCCTCATATTTATAGAGAATGAGGAGAGCTTAAGCCTCTAATCAATAGTTAGTCAGCCCATTAATGACTAATAACTGATTTAATTGCCTCTACACATAATTAACCTCCATACACATAAAGGAATGTCTTAATGCCCACATTAAACATAATTGAATCAGTTAATGGGATTAAATGATAGCTAATCCAAAATAATGCATAACTATGTCCACTTAATAGAGATTAAACCTAACATAGGGAACAAGGATAACAATCTGCAAACAAGAGAAATCACTAGAATCAAGTTCATAGAATACTCGCATCGGTGATTTTCAAATCCAAATTTTTGGCATCTCATAGATTAGATTTTAAAAGTGGTGACTTGTTATGCAATCTAATCACTTGTGTGTGAGATAATACATTTTGTAGATTATGAGTTTCTTTGATATTCTAATGTCATGTCAAGAAGCATATTCAACTACAAAACCTCAAGGAAATCAATTTATACATTGATATACATAAATCTGCTAGTACATTGGTAGAAATAGGTTGTAATTCATGATGATCATACCCTAACTCTTAAATATACATTCTGAAAACTTGAGCGTCAAATTTTGTAGTATTTTATCAATTTTCTATACTTTATTGGTATAGATTCTATTTTCTTCAAATCAGATAGTAGAATATATAGGTAACACATATAGATATATTGATGTGTATTTTTTACACATTACATTGTAAAACGTTTACATAAATAGTAGATATATGTACTTATTTTCATTTACTGCAAATTAGGTTTGCAAGTTTTATTCATATATATACAGATCTAAAAATATGATTATTTATAGAGAAATTTATGGTTTTTATATATAGAGAGAGATTATTAGAAGTATTATTAAATATGAATATATTTAGATATAGATAAGTAGATTTTTGATTTTATATATATAGATATAGATATAGAAGTAATCTATAGATACAATATAGATAATTTTTCATATAGATAAAAGTAATCAGAGAGATAAATATAGATACATATAGATAGATTTTTCATATTTTGCATATACTGTATAGGACGAATATATTCACTTAAAAGTAGATGAGCATTAGTTATAATTGCTTATATATTATACTTATACAGACATACATAGGAATAGTTTACCTATACATATGAACATATATATATATACACTTTGATGCATAAGAGCAGGCCCACCAATGGCAATCTTGAAGGCCCATTAAAGGCCCATTAACACAAATATTAAAGGCATCCTAGTATGCCCACTAAAGGCTAAGCAATAGGCCCATTAAAGGCCTAATAGCAGGCCCACTAATGAAAACCTAGAAGGCGCATAGAAGGCTAAGAAATAAGTCCATTGAAGGTCAAGTAGTAGATCCACTCAAGGTCAATAGTCAATGGGTAGAAGCCAAACACAATCAAGGGTCATCACTAAAGTTAAAGTCCTTTGAAAGGATAAATTCTTTTAAGTCTATTCAATGGTCATCAGCAAAGTCAAAGTCAAAGTCAAATACATTCTAGCATCATTACAAAAGTCAAAGTCAAGCACATTCAAGGGTCAAAGATTAATCTCATATAGAGTGAGGAAGTTTATTTCTAGTCATGTCAATTATTGATGTCACTTCATTCATACATTTATTGTCATTACTTGGTATCTCTAGTTAGAGGACACAGATTAGGTTTAATCTACCACATGCTCATATTTAGGTAGATGACTCTTGGTCAGTTAGGCTTACTCTATAGTGAGTGGAAGACTAACGAAGCAAGACCGCAAGGTCGTTGAATACCGGTGGACACACGTCAAAATAAATTCCAAACTCACCAATTTAGATAAATAATCATGAATTAAATAGTTTAGTGGTGAATAAGGGTCGAATCCACGGAGAATAAGGGTATTTTTGAAAAACTCTTTGAAATTCGATCAAATTAGACAATGAATTGAGGTGATAAATTAGAAACTTTGATAGATTTGGAAAGAGAACTAAAAGAAAAATCCACGAAATCAAAATTCACTCAATTTGGATCAAGATTCGTAGAAAAATCAAAGAGCGAAAATCAAATAAAAAATCGATCGCAAAGAGAGAGAAAACCAAAATATAATCTAAAATTCGACTAATCTATGATTCTAAATTACAATCTAATGATACAGGATGAAATATTAGGAGGAAAACACATAATCTAACCTGAGATAACGCTTGAAAAGATCCAATTGATCGCCGAATCAAAGGCTTTATGTGATTTCGCAAACAATCGTCGGCATTCAAGAGGCAAATTCTCATTATTCTTTCGATGAAATCTCACTTTCAACCACTCCTTGGACTCGGAAATGAGTCTAGAAGAAGAAGAAAGTGAGAGATTCAAGGATTGAGATTTCTAAACAGTTCGATAGCTCAAAACATCCAAGAATACATTTTCTGTCGAAGAACATGTGTATAAATAGGAAAATTTGGGTGTAACGTTTGGATTTGGCATTTCATCTTCGATCAACAGCTCTGATGAAACACTTGGATGTGAATCATTACGGTTAAGTCATGTTCGTCCGATCAAAGATGAACTGTTGAGATTTAACCACGTCGCGTGTGAAGAAGAAATGTCATGAAAAGCTTGACATTTGATCTTCATCTGACGCTCTGGATGGGTCCACGTTTCCATCAGGCGGTTTTAATCTCATTTAATCTTATTCGTTATAACTCTTCAAATCAACAACTAAGATTAAAAATGTTATGAAATGAATTTTCGCCCAATAGGAGTGCACCACGTACCCCCTCACTTAAGTGAAGATCAACGATTGCGATTAATTCAAGTGATCGGATGCTCCACGTTTCGCCACGTCACATGCGCATAAAAACATAGAACGATAGTCTCACATGACAAAAATGATAGTGATTCGACAGGTATATAAGTAATGTGTGACTAATGAGATAGAGAAAATCCTGAAAAGGGTGCTTATTCTCATTAATCACATACACATACGCGACCATGCGCACTCACACGAGCGCACATGTACATGTGTGTGACACGTGGCATTCTCATACGCCATCACGTGGCGCCACTATTTTGTCCATGCCACATCAGCTGCCACATTAGCACGCAATGAAAATATAATTTTTATTCATTTTAATTCCAAAATAAATTGAATTAAATTCATAAAAATTCAGAAAAATTCTAGGAAAAATGCCTAAAAATTAGAAAATTCATAACTTTCAAAATAAAACTCAAAATTAATCCAAATTTATTTTTTTGGATGAAAAATTAAATCATCTATCATTCTAAAAATTCAAATTTGATAAATAAAAAGAGATTAAATTTTTATTTCAAAAATGCACTCATTTATTTTAGAAATAAAAACTTAGAAAAATAAATGAGTATATAAAAAGTATTTTCTCTTATGATTTAACATTAAAACCCAATTATAATCTCAAATATATATGGGAATAATCTACTTTAAAATATATTCTTTTAAAATATATGATTATCCCTAAAATAGTGCATTTTGATATTATAACTTAAAATTGCATGAAATGATATACATGCAATCAAAGTATGATAACATGCATAATAATGGAATATTTTATGCCTCAATTTGCATTAATAAAATTATAATTTCATGGTAAAATTGCATGTTATCAAGGACTCTTGGTGAGTTAAGCTTACTCTACAATGAGTGGAGGACTCTCAGTGAGTCAAGCTTATGTAGGATGAGTGGATGACTCTTGGTGAGTTAGGCTTACTTGTAGATAAGGGGATGACTCTTAGTGATTCAGGCTTACTCTATGGTGAGTGGAGGACTATTGGTGAGTTAGGCTTACTCAAGGTAACTGGACAACTATTTGTGAGTCACGCTTATTGTATAATGAGTAGAGGACGCTTGGTGATTCAAGCTTACTCTAGGGTGAGTGAATGACTATTGGTGAGTCAAGCTTACTCGTAGATAAGTGAATGACACTTGGTGAGTCAAGCTTACTCTATGATGGGTGGTGGACTCTCGGCGAGGCTTACTCTATGTAAGTGGATGACTTTAGGCATGTCAAGCTTGCTCTGTAGTGAGTGGAGGGCGCTTGAGGAGTCAAGCTTACTCTATGTGAGTGGACGACTTTGGGTGAGTCACACGTACTCTTTGTAAGTGAAGGACTCCTGGTGAGCTAAGCTTACTCGTAAGTGGATGACTCTTGGTGAGCTGATCTTACTCTGGGACAAGGGATAGACTCTAGGTGAGTTGTACTGATTTGTATAGGCAAGATGGCAGGCTCTAATGAGTTGGTACTAGACAGTGACGAGTTTAAGGACTTGACCATAGAGTCAACTCAGATTTTATGGTCTCTACCTTGCACAATACAACGCATTGAGGGTAGAGAAATTTCTTGGAGCAGGCAGGGATGGGTGACCAAAGCTCATGAACTTCATAGAGGCAAACCTCCCTAAAGGTGAGTAGGGAAAGGTGAGTAGAGCTTTTGAAGTTAATCCACGGCAAACTAGAAAAGTTGTGTGGGACGTGGAAGGCATCTGAGGATATGGGTTGGTTGATGGTGTGTGCATGTCACACAAACTATAACCACAGATACAATAATCGTCTAGTACTTGCGATTGTTTTTTATCGTTAGGCTGGATGTACAGAATAGTAGGTCTTTGAACCAGGGTAAAAGCCTTGTATGAAGAGAATTGTGAGTTAAGCGTATAATTAACAAATCCAAAAAAATAAAAATTAGAAAAAAATTTAAAAAGATTATTAATCAACTAGTTGACCCCTTCCCTCTTATATAATTCCATCCATTTGAGAACAACAAGAAAGAACATGCTGCTGATTGAGATCAAAATCCAATCACCATGCATGCTTTATCCACATTATAACATTCTCAAGAGAAGCAAATGAAGTAACATAACCATGAATAGGATTGTATGCCCTATTAGCATAAAAAATGAATAACTCAGATGCCCAATCTTCAAAGGTGGGGTTACCTCCCATTTCTTTTCCTTGATATCATTCGTCTCCTATGACACACCGTAAGATGAGAAAGAGGAAGGAGGGGTTAAGCTGGATTGGCCTGAATATTCAGAAGTTCAACCAATTGAGTCTTGTTCAACTTTGAGTAACCTCTGATACCTCTGGATCTTGCTAGGCTTTTCAGATCAGAGAGCTTCAATCCATCCAAAGTCCCGACCAGTGGATTTTTCTCTGTGGGTTCCTCCTTGGTCAACTGAATGGACATGCTTCTTCCTCTTGGTGGTGATGGGGGCAGGTATCGGTGACCGCCTGAAAAAAACTTGAAGGAGATCTCAATGGCCTCGAGTCTACTTGTTGAGAAAGATCCTCTGACATTTGACTGCTTTCCAATTTATATATCTCTTCAGAGTCAGATAGTTTCTGATTTCCTGACTGGTTTGATGTTCTTCCAACTTGATGATAACAGTTGCCACGAAAGTCAACACACAGAACCATCCAAAAAAGGAAAAATAATCAGAAAAATTTCGCCCACATTAGAGTGAAAAGAAAAACAAATGACCTATAGGTTAAATGATTCAGTTAACGCTTTTCAAAAGTTCAATCCAGTAACCTGCATCAATTTTGTCATCTTGTTGGGTAGCATTGTCATTGTATTAAGAGCTAAGAGTTAGCACGCAAGAAAGTCAATGCCATTGGGGGATTAATTCTAAGAAAAAATTTACAAACTTAATTTCATAACCTTGAGAAGTCGCATGGGGGCACCGTTTTTGGGTGACCCTCTTTTTCTTTTAAAAAAAATAACCTTGAGAAGCAGAACAAAGTCAACGGCCTTCACGTACCTCTGGCTTGCTTCTTAGCTGAACTCTTGCCGCGCTGAGATTTTACCGCTGACTTTATTCGTTGACTTTTATCACTGTTTGTCTCTTTTCCTTTTTCTTTCTCTGAAACAGATAGCTGAATTCTCCTTAGTAAGGCGAGAATTTCTCCACGTCTAGACGATCCAGAGGACTCTGCTCCCGACGGAGGGGAGCCATCTGGTACAGATTCCCTTCGTCTATCATCTTCTTTGTGGCAACACGCCGGAAAATGGAGTTTCCTCCTATGAAAAGAATCTGCCAAACTCAACGAGCGGCATCAGAAAACGATCGCAAGAACTTACGATCTCGAGTATTGAACCCAAAGATCACGATTCGCGATACAAGGAGAAATCGAGGATATTGAGGGATGATAAACCCGCAGGAAATATGATCACCTTTTGCGTGTGCGTTCGGAGAGATCGCCGGGAAACCGGCAAAGCGCGGGCGGAGATCCGAGAGAATAGATTTCATCGTAGATCAAGGGAAGACCAAAGGCGGAGAGTACGACGAAAAATGAGACAAGTAGAGACCCGCATGTGGATCTCTCCGATGCCTCCCTGGCCTCAAGATCTGGGTACGTGGACCCACTGAAGATGTCAACCGTGCAAACCGCGTGATATTATGTAACGCCGCCGACTCTCAGCCGGGAATTTCAGAATTTCCGGCGACAATGGAAGGGCTCTCGAGGAAGATCGGAATTCTCGTTTTCCGTTCTTGATCTTCTCGAAGAAGTCGCTCCTCGGAATTTCTGCAATTCTGCGACAGTAAAGACGTTTAATGTCGGGAAAAAAAATTAGATTAAATAATATTAAAGAGTTACGGATAAAATTGTCTCCCATTTAAATGGCTTGGATTGGGTAGGCTGGCCTTTTAGATCGAGTCAACGATCTGATCGTCAATCTTCCCTCGATCGATCGACTGTCCACGTCAGTAAAGTCTTACTTTTTAGTCGTTCAACGATCAAACGAAGATCGATGATTTGATCGACATGATCGCCCACCATCTCTCTTCCCCAACCATTATCTCTCTCCTGCCGGAAATGGAGTTCTGCTGGCATCAACCTCACTCTCTCTCTTCCGACGGAAAAGGAGTTCTGCTGGCAAATACCTATCTCTCTGTCTCTCTACCGGCGGAAATGGAGTTCCGCCCGCAGAACCTTTCTCTATCTATCTCTCTCCTGACAAAAATGGAGTTCCGTGAAGGAAATGGTTATTCACCATGCCTTTTTCTTGATTTTATTGATCGATTCCAAACGATTCTGGATTTCGATTAAGAGAGAGAGAGTAGTGCCTCATAGGATGGTCATCTTTTCACTCCAGTCCTCAGCTGGAAACTATAGTCTCTCTCCTCCAAGGCCACCATTGCTACCGTCGTCTATCCTTCTCAACAACGATTCTTTTCCATAGCTGGAAGGTTCCCACTCCCGGAAAGTTTCTCCGTGGACTCTTGCTCGTCTTCTGCGACCTCTTCTTGACACTGGGACGTGAGTTTTTCCACACATGAGGATGGCATTGTGCTCTATACTCATTAACCTCACGGACTTTCTAAAGGTCGCTGCAGATCAATCGAATTTCTGTAAGGAGAGGAAATCTCTCCTCTATCTCTTTCTCTCTCTCCCAATGGAAATCTCTCTCCCAGTGGAAATATGTGGATGAATATGTAGTTCTGCGGTAGAAATGGTTGATTCACGATTGCAGAGAGAGAGAGAGAGAGAGATAATGGACAAGGGGAGATTGGGCAGCACCTCTCTCTCCCTCCCTCGTAAAGATGGTGGACTTCGATTGCTCAACGATTTGTCGACGACGTTAACGACGCACAACACAATTAGATCAATCGATGCATCAACTTAACATCCATCGATGTCAATCGATCAAAATCAGCCAAACCTAAAATTGGGGATGTAAACAAAAATATAGAGCAATTGAGTAAACTTTCATAGTTTCTATAAACGAAAGTGCCCAAATTCTCTATCATGTATCCTCCATAAAGGATATCCTAACATTCACCCCTGATGGCCTGACCTAATTCCCAAATCTCTATCTCTCTCTCTTCATCATATGGAATCAGAGCCATAGTTCTAGGCTGTTAGATGCCATTGCCTATCCTACATGACCCTCCATCTACTCTTAAGATTGACATTTATATACTACTCATATTCTCCACCTTTTTCGACCCCTTGTGTGATTCTATAGATTGGGCCAATCACTCTCCAATGTCTTCTATTGTAGTCAATTTCTTTGTTATTTGGTGTGTGTCCATGCCATCATTGTATGATACTGACAACATCCTGATCCATCTATCCTCATCTTCAAAAAACCATTTACAAGCTCCTCTCCAAACTTGTTCCATCAAGAGGCCTGTCATTGATACAATTTGATGTGAGTGGATTATGAATGGGCTGAGCTTGGTTCATTTGGCATCTTTGTCATGTCAAGAATAGGAAGATATCTATGGAGAACTGTTTTTTAGCACATATGAGTATAGAATCTCTGCAACATGTAAAATATCTTCCCTCTATGCCTCAAAGATCCTCTTGTGCTTAAGCAAATTACCAATGTGAGCTTTGTGCTTAAGCAATATCTTTACTTATTAGTTACCCACCTCACAACACCTAGGAGAGTATTTCTTCATTAAATTTGTTTCACCATGAAGGAACGAATCGATGCGGTCGTTAATTGCACACCAATTCGTGTAAAAAATAAAGCCAAACTTAAAAATTGAATGAAATTGATACAAATTGAGGGGTATAGTGTGAATAAGGGTCGAATTCACGGAAAAATAAGGGATTTTTGAGAGATCTTTTGGAATTTGATCAAATCGAACGATGAATTGAGGTGAGAAATTAGGTAAAATGATAGATTTGAAAAAGAGAAATCAAAATTGAATCCACGGAATCAAAAATCATGTGATTTGGATCAAGATTCGCTGAGAAATTGATGAGCGAATTAGAGAGAAATTTCCGAACGTGAATTAAGATAGATCCGAAATTAAAAGACTAAATTAACTTAATTAACGATCCTAAATTACAAATTAATGATACATGATGAAAGATTAAGAGGAAAACACATAAACTAACCCAAGATATTGATTAAAATGATCTAATTAATCGCCGGATTTAAGGCTTTTCATTTTGTGATTTCGAAAACGATCTTCAGTGTTCAAGAGGTGAATTCTCTATAATCGATCGATGAGATCTCACTTTCAACCACTCCGTGGATGCGGGAATGAGTCTAGAAGTGATTGGAAGCAAGACATTCAAGGATGGTGGTGTATAGATGGTTCAATTGATCAAAATCATCGAAGAATACATGAAAATGTCGAAGAACATCTCAATTTATAGCCAATTTGGGCGTAACCGTATGATGAAACGCTTCATCTTCGATCAACGTTTCTAATGAAACGCATCAATGTGAAACGTTACGGTTAAGTCATGGCCGTTGGATCGGAGATGGACCACCGAGATGAAGCCACATCGCGCGCTTAGAAATAACGCTCGAAACGCCATCCGTCTGATCTTGATCTAACGCTCCGGATGTGTTTTCGTTGGTTTAATCTCAGCCGCTATAAATCTCTTGATGAACGGCTGAGATCATATCGTATTTAAAACGATTTGCCGATGAGTAAAAAGGTGTCACGTACCCCCCACCTTTAAGTGACGATCAACGATCGCGATTTAATCGCGCGATCAAACACTCCACGTTGCGCCACGTCATCTCCCGCTCTTGATCGTCGATCGCAATTGATTGGACGCTCTAGATTGCGCCACGTCACCTATGCACTTATAATAATCGAAAAATTGATTTTTAATTATAAAAAAATCAATTCTTAATTTTGAAAAATCCTGAAAAATTCATTAAAAATTCAGAACAATTCAGAAAAATCCCTAAAAATTAAAACTTTCATAACTTTCAAAATATAACACCAAATTGTTTCATTGGATCAGAAATTAAATTATCTATCATTATAAAAAGTCAAAATATTTAAATAACAAGAGAATAAATTCTTATTTCAAAAATACATTTATTTCTTCTTGAAAAACAAAACTTAGAAAAATAAATGAGTGTATATAACATTTTCTCTTATTATTTAACATTAAAAATTAATTATAATCTCAAATTTAAATGGGAATAATATCTTATAAAATATATTCTTAATTATGCATAATTATCCCTAAAATAGTGCATTTTGAGATTAGAACTTAAAATTTCAAGAAATGATAGAAATCTACTCAAAGTATGATAACATGCATCAGAATGGAATGTTTTATGCATTAATTTGTACTAATAATCATATAATTGCATGCATAAATTGTTTGTTATCACACCACAACTCTTCTCAGTTTGTCATTGTGTGATCTTCTTATCGCATCAATGATATGTCTCCACGGGCTCCATAGTACCACCTCCTAAGGGTATCAAACACTTCCATTATCATCCCAGCTGGAGCAAGAGGGAGCACTTGCTTCTTAGATGTCAAAATCCATCATGTCACTCCATAAATCTTGATATCTCCTTTTAATTGATAGCATGGACTCAATATATACAATTAAATAACTAGTTTAGTTTTATTCATATTATTTTGAGACATATTGTCACGAAATTCATGCGTTTCGAAGACATCTTGCCATTTTATTTAATACTTTCATAGAAATTTTTTTAATTATACATCTCTAACCTTTCTTTTGTCAAATGCTTTCAAATCTAATTATGTTTCCAAGTTTTAATGATCACAAGATGTTGAAAGTGGAAAAATAGGAAACTCTAGAATTGCGTATTCTGCAAGAAGGAGAACACATGAGTCTATGTAGGAGAATAGAGGAGCAATAGTTTCTTAATGGGTTGCCCATAACGGGTGATATGCATAGAAATATGGTCATTGAATGTGCAAATTCACATATCAAACAATTATACTCAACTCTTCGAATTCGGATTTAAAATTTAAAACATTGGCGAGTCAAGGTCGAATCCACGGGGAGAAGGTTAAAATATTGAAATCAAGAAATATTTTCGTTATTTTTTAGATTAAGAAAGTGGAAAAGATCTATGGATGGAAGAGAATGAACACAAGAATAGAATGAACCAATCAAATGCCTTAAAACTCCTTTCAAATATTGAAAACCCTTAATCAATGGTGGAAAAGTGATTTTTATGGTTTTTAAATATGAAATTATAGATAAAAAGATGAGAAAATAGAAAAGATGTATAAAAAATGATTCTAATATAAAGATTCATGATGAAAACACACTAGTGATGCTCTTTAATCAAAACATACCTTTCAGAGCTTGTACATTTCACATGGACTTGGCGTCTTACATCCAACACAAGGAATGAAAAGAAAAGATGAGAAACTCACTAAAAATGATGTTACATACATGAAGAATGATCAATGGTTGCCTTCTTTCCTTCTGGCTAGCTAATGCTAGAGGTACTCAATGAAACATTAAGAACCCTAATTTCTACTACTCAAAATTAAAATCAGCTCTACTAGATCTGTAGAGCTTGAAATGATAATCACCCCCATAAAATTTCATGCTCTAACTCCATCAAGATCATCAGATATCAAGCTTTTAATTTCAATGAATATGGATCCTTGATTTCATTTCTCTCTCCTCAAATTGCGACAGTCAATGCACTCTAGTCATTCCGCTCCACTCAACCCACACCAATCAACTTGCGCGCATTTAAAACTAAAAGAAATTTTAATTTATCTCTTCTCTCCTCTCTCTCTCTCTAAGCGATGACAAAAAGCACAACGGTCGTGCGCGAGAGGGAGAAGAAGACGCAAAGGATGTGTGACACGAGAGAGAGAGAGAGAGAGGATTCGGAGAGAGGGAGTGTGAGAGCGAGTGAAGTGAAGGAGGAGAGGTTGCCTCCCCTTGCATCTCTCCCGTGACAGAATTATTTTCTGTCATGAGAGAGAGAGGGAGAAGATCCCCTCCTCTTCTCTTACACTCATAGATGCTCACGTCTAGGAGAAATGGGAGGAGGTCGCACGACGAATTCCTATCACGTGAGAGAAGTAGTAGGAGGAGATGGAGAGGCTCTCCTCGTCCCCTTATGCGCGCACGCACCTGTGAGGAGAGGAGGAAGAAGCACGAGTGAGGAGAGAGATGGATTCGAAAGAGAGAGAGAGGTTGATTGAGTGACCAATCGCGCCCACCCAGTTCGGTTCTGCGCTTCTACACACTCATGTAGAGGGATAGAAAGGGGGAGAGGGGGAGCTATCTATTCATATACCTTTGGGGAGAGGCAGAAAATCCATGTATCTTTGGAAAGAGGGGGAGTGATGGAGAGAGAGATCCATATCTATTGAGAAAGGAAATCTATCTTTAGTGAGAAAAACTGGGAGGCAGGAGAGAGGAAGAGAGACATATGTAGACAGATGGATCGAGAGAGAGAGAGAGAGAGAGATCATTCTGTAAAAAGCACCTGCCATTCAAGAAATTCAAATTTTATGCCAGCAAAAGAAGGCAAATAAGATCTCACCAGTCTAATGAATGCATATATATATATATATTTCCCTCAATTAATCTCTCCTTGCATGCAACCACAACCCACAAAATCCAACACAAGCACAAATCTACTCTTAAATCATTAGAAAACCAGGTCCAGAAAATCAAGCACAAGTAGTCCAAAAAACAAAGTGTTTTACCATCTGCCCTAATTTGAGCAGCAACCTGGCCTCTTCACAGCAGAAACATCATCCTTAATATTGATCTTCTCTCCCTTGCCTGGCGCTGAGGCTGAAGCCTCGTCTCCAGTCTCTACTGCCTTCTTGCTGACAATTCTGTAGATCTGAGTGAGTACTTCAGCAAAGGCAGCCTCAACATTAGTGGCCTCAAGAGCCGATGTTTCCATGAAGTAGAGGGACTCGCGCTCAGAAAATTCATGACCGTCATCAGTTGGGATGGCGACAAGGTGGCGGAGATCAGACTTGTTGCCAATGAGCATGACCACAATGTTGGGGTCTGTGTGATCCCGTAGCTCCTTGAGCCATCGCTCCACATTCTCAAAGGTTGTGCGGCGTGTGACGTCATAGACAAGCAGGGCTCCCACAGCACCTCTGTAGTATGCACTTGTTATCGCCCTGTACCTAAAGGGGGGGAAGGCCAAATCCAGGGTACTTAGGGGGTTTTGCTAAAAGACACCATTTTGCAAAAAACAAAGGGGAAACAAGAACTACTTTAACAGATACATCCAGCCCTTCCACCTGAGATGTCTGATATGAAGCAGGGCAGCCTCATTTGAATCACAAAGAAATATCAGATGTTTTCTAAAATTATGAGGAAAGCAGAGGGAAGCGGGAAGCTTATAGTTCATAAATGACCTATCTTTTGTCAATTTCGTCTTTGTTAATGTGTCTGCCTACGAGGTCAGAATTTACGTACATTGACGGGAGATTAAAAGGAGCCCAGTTAGAATCAATCATTTAAGAGAAGACAACTATGATATCTAATTGGAAAAGAGCAATATTTTCTAATTTCGACCAGGTCATTCAGTTCCACTGTCAGTGACAAGAAAAAGAAGAGAAAACATTGTTTGAATCAATAAATTATATTGAGGGTGACGATGAGTTATCAGGATCTAAATAGTGTAGAAAGAAGATGAGTCCCCAAAAAGATGTACAGATATTTTTATCAACCATGCTGACAGAATTTCTCACCATGATCTATGCATAAATATCGTTTTCCAGCACATAATACCATCTCAAGAACTTTTAACCACAGTATATACATCAGGAAGCCAAATAACCATACTGGAATTTCCGATTCAAAATTCACAAAAGAAAAGGAAAGGTGTGCATGACAGAGGGGCCAAGCATTTGTCGTTGAATAGGGAAAAGTTTCGGTAATAGACTCCACCACGAGATCGCATCACTCAGTCCTACTAATAAAAGAACAGTCTTAATTGTTCCGATATCTCACTCTCTACATCCTACCTTTCTCCTGCACCGATAAAAAAAATGAGATTCAGGTGATCGAGAAGCAACACACCTAGGGATCAACCTCGCAGATCCAGGGTAAACAACAAAGAATTAAGAACTCAAGACCTGGATCTGAGAAAAAAATCAATAAGACTTCGGCAGATCGAGTACAAAAGTATACAACCAACACTCAATGACGGAGACGGTTCAGTTCTACGGGAAATAAACAAAATAGTAAGGAGTATAATCGGAATTTCACCTTTCCTGGCCGGCGGTATCCCAAATCTGAGCCTTGATGACCTTGCCGTCGACGTTGAGGCTGCGCGTAGCGAACTCGACCCCAATGGTGGACTTTGACTCGAGATTAAATTCGTTCCTGGTGAATCTTGAGAGCAAGTTCGACTTCCCGACGCCGGAATCACCGATCAGAACCACCTTGAAGAGGTAATCGTAGTCGTCCTCCGCTCTGTACCCCGCCATAGCTAGAGAAGCAGGTGCGGGGCGAGATCTCGGAGATCCGATCGGCGATTTTCTGGGGAAAGCGGCTGCTCCAGGGAAGAGAGAATAGCGGCGCAGATCGGGAAGAACAAAAGGGCGCTCGGCGGAAAAGGACCGTCGTGGACTTTTTGGTCAATTCCCTGTTCCCCTTTGTCCCGTTACGCGTTTGGCGTGCGTATCTCTCCTTCGCGTATTTAACCTGATGTACATCAAAACGCATGAGTGCCCCCGTACGTTCTCGCGATTTCACGGAAGGGAGAAAAAACCACCAGTTTAGACTGGATTTACAGAAATGCCACTGTGTGGGGCAGGTGATTCCGCTTGTGGGCCCTATTTAGGCTGAGGAGGTTCTCCTCATACTGATCGTTCCGAAATTTTAATGCAAGCTATTCCAGTTCTTCGAATTTGAAATTCATGATTATTTTGTGGAGCAACCTGATTGGAATTTTTTTTCAATGTAGCTTGATCCAGCATAGAACTCTTGCATTTTATTATTTCTTCGTATAACTTACTTTCAATAATAGGAGACATATCCAAATTGCCCAATAATTCTATACAGAGTAAAACCAACTTGGAAAGTCTCTAGAAGGAGTAAAAAGGACAAATTTATAGAGAGAACTTCGAACTCAAATGTTCAAGATACATTCATCCATGTTACACCGAACGTTCAAGATCCGATTTCTCGGGTGGAAATTATCTCGTGAATAGAAATGTTTAAGCACCTTGATTGTGTTCCTAAGAGGGATGTATTTATTGGTTGATATTTATTAAAATAGAGTCGTTTATGAGAAATATAATGGATCATAGTATTTGAGATGGCCCAATAATTATTGATTCAAACCATTTCAAGTGAATGAATGTTCAAAGTGTCGTATGTGGACGGCTTTTGAATTTATAGGAAAAATGGTAAGATGAAGCCTCTTGCAAATCATTTGTGGGAAGGAATGCTTCATCGATGCTCTAAAAAGAAAGATCAGCATAATATTTATGGAATATTCTAGGCTTTGTTTGGTTCTTGAATATGCCAATGAGACTTCAAAGATTTAGATAAAGTTGGCTTATTATTTGGCCCTACATTACAAATTCATTATCGGCATGGAATATATATATTTGAAGATAGAGTTTACCTTTTTTTTTTTTGGGATTGAACTGAGGCTTTGAACTTATAAGAGGACATATATCTGATAGATCAATCAAATCTAAAACTGAACAAGCTTTGAAAATGTCTGCTCATGAAAAAAAATTGAGAAAACATAATAGAAATCATGAAAAAATAGAAAATTTGAATTCTCTAGGGAATAATAAGACTATTTGATGACTTATATTTAGAAAAATGGAGCTGTAAATCAAGAACAAGAAAATAAATGAAAGATAAATAATATAAATCCAAATGACGCTTTACATTGTGATTATTGCAAGAAAAGAGACCCATGTGTTAGCGTTGGATGATTTTAAAGACATGGGATGTATGAGAAAATGCTTCTATGTCAAAGTGAAATGAATATGAAGTGGGTCCTCCTCCTATTATGTATCAAAATATGAGAGCATGAATGAATATAAATCACCTAAATGAGGGGTTGAATAGGAGGTTGAAATGGGGGAAAAATCAAAGAAGCTTGAATTAAATGGGATAAACACCACGAAGCTTGAATCTACTAGTAATACGAGATCAATTGCCATGGTAATTTCATGCAATGTCTTTAAAATTATTGGATTCTCTAATCTTGCCAAAAAATTTAGTAAAAAAAATATCTTTGTTTTTGGAAAATCACATATTTTTTATTCAAGAGCTATAAACCATTTGAATTTAGATCAGCATTTTCATATTTAACATTTCCTGGAAAAATAAAAGTCCAAAATGTTCATGGAACTATATTAACTATTTGGGATAGAAAGTGTAAATACCAAACCAAGTGGGACAAGTCC
Source organism: Lemna minuta (assembly GCA_024174645.1). NCBI lineage: Eukaryota > Viridiplantae > Streptophyta > Magnoliopsida > Alismatales > Araceae > Lemna > Lemna minuta. The sequence continues at coordinate 4,297,264 of CM044114.1, forward strand.
TAAATTACACATCAGTCTGATCTTGGTTAAAAAATTATCAAAAATACCTAGATATGATACTTTTTTATGATTGTGATTCTTTCTTCTAAATAAGTTAGCTTACAAGAAGACTAGACTTGATGAAGTCATCTATGAACTCTACCACATGACTAAATTTGGAAAAATATCATATCTTAAGAAATATTTCACATCAGTGTTCGACTTGAAGCTTCAACATTAGTGATGGGCCACCAAAGGTGAAACCATAGTAGTGTAACTAGAAATACAGTTTTCAGCCAACTCTAATATCTCAAATTCCAATGATTACTTATTGAGGACAAATGGTTAATCTTTCCCAAATAAAGTGCATTGAGGAACATACTTGTAGCATTCACCAGATTCTATCCTTGCCCATCATCCCCTTTGGATCTATCATCTCACTTGAATCCCTGTTTGCCATCTTAACTACCAGAGTCAGAGACTAACTAGGATAAATTTCCATCATTTAAAAAAAACGAGTCAATAGACATTTTCAATTCACTAAAATTATGATAGAAATCTAGCGTAGCGGCAAGTCAAGGTCGAGCCCATGAAGAATTGGGTTTAGAATGCTATGATCTGTAATATTCAACCAAAATTTTTGCAAGCTAAACAATTAAAGCTAACTAGATAACAAATATAAAAAGAGATATACAAATTTCATCAAATGAGATTTTTCTACAAGCCCAAGATTACACAAATGGGCCACAATTGTGTGAAAGATTATTGAATTAATTTTAGAGAGAGAACGTGATGAGTGAGTAGAAATGAGATGAATGCTTGATAACTTAAAAAGCCAAAAATAACCCCCAAATTTTTTGATGAATTTCTCATTTTTAATCTTGGAGAAGTTCAGCCAAGTGACCTTATTTAACCTTGATACAACCTTTTGTCAAAGAAACACTCCAAAGAAGCTTTGAATATTCAAGAAACTATTTAGTCTCGTAAAAAACACTCCAATGATTTAATTTATGATCCAGCAAAACAAATTTGGAATAATTTAAATTTGTATTTTTAAAGTTATGAACTTTCTAATTTCTAGGGATTTTTCTTGAAATTTTATGAAGTTTTTATGAATTTAATTAGATTTATTTTGAATTATATTTATAAAAGATATTTTTTATCGCATGTTGACGTGGTAGCTAACGTGGCACAGACAAAATAGCGGCATCGCGTGGCGGCGTATGAGAACGCCACGTGTCACACGTGTGAGTATGATTAATGAGATATCACCATTTTCAGGATTTTCACTATCTCATTATAAAAAAGTACTCATATACTCATGAATTCGTCTATTTTTTGTCATGCGAGACTATTTTCTGTTTTCATATGCGTAGGTGACATGGCGTCACGTGGAGCATCTGATTCACACGTTAAATGAAAGCTGTTGATCTTCACTTAAGTCGGGGTGTACGTGGCGCACTCTAGTTCATCGGCGAATCATTTCAAAATGATTTAATCTCAGTTGTTAATCTAAGGAGTTATAACGGCTGAGATTAAAACCGTCCAAAATGCATCTCGAGCCTTAGATCAAGATTAGACGACGAGCGTTTTCTCGCATTACTTCTTTACGCGCGACGTGGCGAGATCTTAGCGGTCCATCTCCGATCTAATGGACGCGATATAAGTGTAACAATTCACATATTTGTGTTTCATCAGAGCCGTTGATCGAAGATTAAATGTCGATCCGACGGTTACGTCCAGATCTCCCTATAAATTGAGATGTTCTTCGACCAAAAAAATTGTATTCTTGGGGTTTTTGAGTAATCGAACTATCTAGACACCATAATCCTTGAATCTCTTGCTTCCCTTCGCTTCTAGACTCATTTTCGTGTCCAAGAAGTGTTTGAAAGTGAGATTTCATTGAGAGAATAGGGAGAAATTGATTCCTGAATGCCAACGATCGTCTTTGAATTCGCAGAATGAAAAACCTTTGATCTGACGAGCAATTGAATCAATTCGAACACTCTCTTGGGTTAGTAGTGTTTTTATCCTAATATTTCTTCATATAACATTAGATTTCAATTTTGAATCGTAGATTAAGTCAATTTTAATTTTAATTTCAGTTTTTTGTTATTTCTTCATTTGGAAATTTCTACCTAATTTGCTTGTCGATTTCTCCACAAATCTTGATCCAAATTTAGTGATTTTTGATTACGTGGATTTGCCTTCGAGTTATATTTCTAAATTTATCAAAACCCCTAATTTCTCACCTCATTTCGTCATATGATTTGATCAAATTTTAAATAATACATAAATTAATTCTCCATGGATTTGACCCTTATTCACATCTATACTATCTAATTCGTGATTAATATTTAAAATTGAAGAGTTTGGTAAATGTTTTAATGCTTCTCCGCGTGTATTCAATGACCTTGTGGATTTGTTTCGTCAATGAACACCAATAAAGGCAACATGAAAATGATATATAGGGTTGGGTGGTCCCTGTGATGATCCAGTTTTTTGCACACCATTTGGTCCAAATCATAATAAGGTCTCAATCTCGGTCTTGGTCAACCTCGGTCATGATTCGGTTCGGTCTTAATTTCAGACTCTTTGACTGAACCCTAATTAGAATATTGAGAGGCTTCTCTATTCTCAACTATACAAAAAACATTTTTTTCTACTACTAATCAAGACAAAATAGAGTAAACTTAGTTTCTCTTTTACCAAGAATTCTTAATAATACCCTATTTTGAAGTATCTCCTTTCTTGAGCAAGACAAAAAACTCAAAGCCAATGATAAAATATAAATAGAATTGAGAGGGGTTCTTCATGGTATGAACTTAATTGTCTAGGTTATTGAGCAAACTTAATCAAAAATTGGATTGAAAGATAGAGAATCTTTCTTTTTAGACCAATGTTGATGTGGATTGAAAGATAGGAGAATCTTTCTTCACCACCAAATATCTCTCCAATAGCTATGTTTATCTGACTTTCCCTTCCAAAACCTAAAGCTTGTAGAACTAACACAACCTCTTATGGAATGAGAGGACAAAGACCCAACAATCTCTTCCGTTTAGAGAAAATCTTTTTCTCTCTCGACCATGGATATGCGTACTTGAAAAGAGATAAACATATTAACTTCTATTAATAAAAAAAACTCATTTCCTTGGAATTCAACTGAGCGAATGTTGGAATGGATTCAATTACTAACTGAGAAAGGGGAAAGTTTCTTCCTTCCTCTCATGTAAAAATATTCTTCCTTCCTCATAAGCTCATAGCATGTAATCTTGAATTTAACGCATTTAGATTTGTAAACCAAGTTATTCTAATCATGGTGGACATTATTCTACTCAAAGCCTAAAAAAGAATTGAAATATCTTAATTTCAAAATTAGAATATGGATTCACACATTTCAAGCGGAAATATGTAACTAAAAATGAAGTATGGTATAAGCAGAGAAGATTTTCATTTAGAGAATAAAACATAGAGAAGATATTAAGAAAATAGAAGATACCAAGGGGAAAGCTTAATCAAACTACAATGAATAAGGGATTGTAGAAGAACATGTAGCAGAGATCAGGAGAGCTTGCTACTAACCTACTTGGACAGAGTTATACCTAATGTCAAGACGGCTTTATTCCTCCTCTCTTGGGTTCCCTTTTTGTCTCTCTCACTCCCTCTCACAAGATCAAAGCACAAGGTTACCCGGAGGAGACGAGCAGACCGACGACTAAAGCGTGAGGTTATCGAGTGGAGATGTTCTTTTTTCAACTCGGTCCAAGACCGAATGTGTGAAGAAGACCGGACTGAACTTGGACCGAGACTGTCAAATGCCCATTTTGAGGGACCGACGATCTCGGTCCGATCCGGTTGACCGACATTCGGTCGGTGTTTGACCATCCCTAGTGATACAAAATCCAGTTCACTATGATGAAGTTGTCTTTTTTCTAGTAGTTACTACAACAATGGGTCACATGGAAATCCTTAGTCAGGACACTGTTCCTTAGAGGGTTTTTTGCATCTCCGGATAATTCCGTTATCTTGATTTCTATCTCTTGATCTGAGTTGATCTTCTTGGATCTGGAGAAACACAGTGCACTGCCTGGTTAAATTATTCTAATATTTTACGCAGATTCTCAGATCCGTTTGTCTTCTCTGTAGATCCAAGTACTGATCTTCTACAACAACCTAAGCGACTCGTGTCTATGCAGGGCACTCGACTCCGTGCCAGGCCAAATTTAAAATTCCTAGTTAGTTGTGACAGTTTTCAACTGAGCCAGTGATCGACCATTCATTAGGTGCAGCCGTGCAGGATAAACTCTACAGCAGCGGTGGAACACCATTAAAGCCGCCACTTCTCCCGCCACAGGACACTTTGCCTTCGAGAACGGTTAATGGCGGCGAAGGTGTCGCCATTTCGATTAGCTTCTCTCCTCCGCCGACAGAGGGACGCCGCCACCGCTGTCCGCCTCTTCTACTACCCCAACGGCAGCGCCGCCCCTCCGTCCTCGTCGAAGCCGTTCCGCTACAGCGCTCAGTGCTACGATATTATCATCACAAAGTTAGGTCAAGCCCGAATGTTCGCTGAAATGGAGAAGATCCTCGATCGTATGCAGCGGGAGTCCCGGTTCGTTCCTAAGGAGATCGTTTTTTGTAACGTCATTTCGTATTACGGTCGCGCTCGCCTTTCTCGCTCCGCTGTCCGTATCTTCCATATGATCTCCTCCTTCCGCTGCCAGAGAACTATCCGATCGTTTAATTCTCTCATTCACGCGCTGTTCTGTTGTAGAGATTTTACAGCAATTGAAGATTTCTGTAGAGATATGGAGAAATATGATGTGTTGCCGGATGCTTGCACTTATAATATAGTGATTAATGTTTGCTGCGTTCTTGGGTTGCCGAAGCTTGCATGGGATCTGTTTGATGAAATGCTTAGTAGGGGATTTCAGCCAAGTGGTGCCACATTTGGACCGTTGATCTCGTTTCTTTGCTCTAATTCGATGTTGGAAGAGGCATTCAAGCTGAAGGAGGACATGAGAATGCATAACTTGACACCTAATGCCTTCATTTACACTTCACTAATCAAAGGTCTCTGTAAGAAGGGGGAATTGGACTACGCTCTCAGGATCAAAGAGCTGATGGTGTTGGATGATGGGGTTCAATTGGATGCAGCGGTGTACTCTACGATAATCAAGGGGTTGTTTGATGCTGGGAGAAAGGAAGAGGTTGTTGGCCTTCTGGAGGAGATGAAGGCCAGAAAGCTGGAGCCCAACACGGTCTGTTACAATGCCATGATCGCTGGATTCTGTGATGAGAAAGATTTTACTGCAGCGTTTAGTGTCCTCAGTGAAATGGCGAGGAAAGGAACCAAGCCTGATGTGGTCAGTTATAATTCAATCCTTTCTGGGCTTTGTCTTCTGAGAAAGTATGAAGATGCAAGAGAGCTGTTGGAAGATATGCCAAAAAGGGGTTGCCTTCCAGACGTTGTCTCTTACAGGATACTCTTTGATGGGCTTTGTGAAGGAGGAAGATGGAAGAAAGCAGTATATCTACTGGAGGAAATGGTGCTTAAAGGATACAGACCTCGTGTTGAGAGCCTGTCAAAGGTTGTTGAGGGGCTATGTGAATCTGGTTATGATGATTCTTTCCTGTCCTTCCTGTTTGCTGCTGTGAGAGGAAATTGCACCTTCTCGGGAATGTGGAATGCATTGGTTCAAAGAGCATGTAGAGAATTTGAAATGGGAGATACATGTAGACTCGTTGATCTTCTGGGGGGGGGGAGACTCGTACATCCTAGCCATCACTTTTTTCTGTCCTCAAAGAAAAAGATATGTTGAGATGAAGAAATAACTAGTGGTTTAAGAATAAATTCTGGGAGATGACATATACAGGACATCATTCTAATGAGTGCCAGAACTCTTGAGAATTCAGAAGACAAAAATTTCAATACAATCGTATTCAAATGAAAACTCTCTGATGAGAATGCAATCTATGAGCATTTACGTTGAACACATAATTGAGGGCTTGATGCGCATGTTGCCCATCCAGTTGGGAGATTTTTGCACAATTATCAGGAAAGTCAACTCAGTTTCGGGTGCCTGTTGATGGAGAAAAAAAGCTAATTTAAGCTCTTTCGTTAAAAATGGAGAAACATACAGTTCCAAACACACTGCCATCAAATATTTTGAGATGTATGGTTCAAGCATAACAAGATCATAGAATTGCCATCAAGTATTTCTAAAGGTATGCTTTACCCGTGACCTGCACATAAATAGTGTGTTTAATCCATGAAATTCATTTTCCCAATTTTCGATCTTTATTTTGTAGAAAGAAAGTTGAAAGAATATGTCTGACCTTTAATGTACAATTTTCTATGTTATGCAGCTATACATCAAATCCCTTCTTCCTTGGAATTAATCTCTTCTAAAATAACATATTTTGCAGATCCGTCGAGGTTAGTTAGAGTGACTTCTCCACTGTTGTTTCCTGATGCTTTCTGTAGCTTTTTGTACCTGAAATTTTACAAGAAATTTTGATTCACAGGGAGCTAGTTATGGACTTGTTTGAGAGTACAGCTAAAAATACACCGTCATGTGGATTAAACAGAAATAACTTATGACTAAATATAGCAGAAAAATGAAAAAAAAAATTAGGGAATAAAATCTATTGCTCAATTGAGATAATACAGTTTGTCTTTTTTTCCTTTTAATGAAAATATAGAAAAAAGCAACACGATGTTGGATGAATAAACGAAGAGAACACTTGTGATTATCAATGGGAAGCATTTCATGGATGCTGAATGTGGATTGGATAGAGGAAGAAGGCTTTCTAATGAGATCCCCGGTAGGGATCTATAAGTGTATTCACTTCCAGAACAATATGAATGATATTGGCAATCTCCACGATGTGCGGAGGGTTGTGGGTAAGGATAGAACATGAGGGAGAATTAACAACTGTAAAGAAAGGGAGAGGGGAGAATAGAGTATTCAGGGGAAGGAGTATCTAAAACTAAACTGGAAAGATCCTAGAATTTATTGAATATATGGAAGTACAATTATCCTCTCAAGAAACTAACAGAGTTCCGGAGTTTGGATAGAGAGATTCTAGAGAAGCATGTCCCTAAGAATCTCCCACGAATTCCTTTGTGAAATCTTCCGTAGCCGAAAAAGGGAAGGATCTCAGGTAATTCCCGATCAATCTCCCTAACTCGCTCCTTGTCGCCGATAGTCTCTCACTCGGACGACGCCCTGATCCTTTCCGCCTCCTCCTTCAAGAAAGAAAAGATATCTGAAAATAACCGACCACCTCCTTTTATTCCCCGTGGCCTCAGGTTCCAGATTGTGGTCTTTCCCGCACTTTCCTGACAGCTGTCATCGGTAGACCTTTCCGATGGACCTATTAACTTCCCCCTTATTGGAGTGCCTATGCTTCCGACGGAAATAGGTAATTATGGGAGTCCTACCATAAACCTACATAAGTTCAGGAGTAGATGATGCTTCCTTTCTCTTCTAGAGCTCTTCATATAGGCTTCTGTGTAATGGGCCTCTTGGGTCCTATCACTTTTATTCAGAAATATTTACAACTACTATCTGGCCTGCTTAAGCATTGTTGAAGCACCCCACTATCATGCATAGTGCACCATGACCCTGATATGACACCTCTGCTTTATGAGAGGCGGGGTTTCTACATATTTGAGATTGGAAATAAAGAAGGAAGCATTGGCATATTGGTACCTTATCTTTATCTCATTTTTATTCTTCTCCTCTACACTCTATTTATTTACTGGTCAAATACTTGCAGTAATCAACAGTCGGCAATGACCCCTATTGGGCCACCGGGGCAACCTCTTTTGTTTCGGCAATGACCTCTGTGAGGCCCATTGTTGGTCCTTTTTGGGACTCTTTAGTTCTTCCAAGACAACCGCTCTTCTGAACCCACCAGAATCACATCTTTTAGCCTCTCCAGGACCACTTCATTTTTGGTCTGCCAAGACCACCTCTTTTGGTCCTACAAGAATGTGATCCCCATGACCTACAAATTATACCTTCCATCTCCTCTAATAATTTCAATTTTTCCTGTGTTGCACTTACAACATTCTCATGGCCACCGAAATCATGTGCAACTTTCTCTGGACCACTTGGAGAGCACATACGTCGGTGTGCTCGCTTCAAGCAATTCTCGTTGAGCACTGATAAATTGCAATCCTCAATGGCAATGAGCTAGAAGCACTGATAAATTGAAACCAATGTTTGCATGTGGATGCCTCCTGGCAATTTGATGTGATCTGATGATGACATGGATGCCAAGGCAGGAAAGGACCAAAAAGATGTATGCCAATACAAGAAATGCCAAATAGAGGCTCAAATGATGTCCGATTTGGGACAAAGTTAGATGCGTTGCAAATGTCTCAGAACTAGGAATCTAATGGTGGTGAAAGATTAGGGTTTAGAGGAAGGTGGCTCTGATACCATGTGGAAGAGAAAACCCCATCCAATAAAATAGACACAGATGAGTACATGTGTTTATATAGAAGAGAGAAGAGAGAAAATAAGTATATTTCCCATGTGGGACTGATGCCTCTATAAAGGTTTATTAAGCTTTACTCTAACAAGCTGCAATGATCCGTCAAGTCTTATCCTTGTTCCACCATGAATACAAGGCGACCAGACTATGACAGTCCTCATCATATTGAGAATCTGATCACAGTCCCTGTTCATTCAATTTTGGAATTTTTCTGATCGTGATCATTGATAGCCACTATACTTCAGTGATTGCCTGATCCCAATGAGGTAGAAAAAGATAGAGAGCAGAACATAAGGAGAGATAGTGAGCAAGAGATGACCAGCCGGCAAGAAGGGAGGGAGGGAGCATGTGTGAGAGAGAGAGAGAGAGGATACAGATAACAGAGAAAAAGAGAGCATTTCCCCTTCTCTCTTTCCCGCCAGAGAGAGAGAGTCTGAGGGTGAGAGAGGCTGTTTAATGTGCCTTGGCATTAGGGAACAGCCTGGTCCTAGAGACCATGTTACAATAAGTTGATAACACATCAACCGGCAATCAACAATCAGACAATCATAATTGTCAAGCAAGATGGGCGATTGTGATTGTTGATCTTTTTGTAACTCAAAAAAAAGGAAAAATTGTGGTTGCGAGTGTGATCTGATTGATCGATCCAAAGATCCCATCTTTAAAGACGAATCTTCAGGATGGAGTATGGATGGGCCTCGGGCTTCCAGGTTTCTGAGAACAGTCCATCAAGCATGACCTCTCTGAAATTCTTAAGGTGGCACTTTAGTAAGGATGATTAAGTGAGAGTAAGATTGAGAGCCAGGCGCTCCCAGACTGCTTTCTCTAACACGTTTTGTATTTGAGGATCAGTTTTCTGCACAATATCAGGGACTTCAAATACTTTGAACCGATGATAAAGAATTAAGAAAATCACTTACTTGTAGAAGTTAAACATCCCAACACCGATGATTATAATCATTAATCCAATACCCTTTAGAAGGGTAAAATGTTCATGGAAATAGAGCACAGCAACCTGTGGAATCGAACATAATTGTCTTAGATAATATCATTGACAAAGACCAAGGAAAGAAATATTGTCTTTGGATTGATTTCCCCTGCATCACTAATGTAGGTTAACGGCTTATCAATGCCTCAACTTATTTCTCTTCACTCTCCCACTGTGCATAACAGTCAATCTTTCAGTGGTTGATTCAAGCCTGTAACTCAAAAGGATGCCTCATTATAATTTCAAGTGAAGGAATCATGCATAAAATTCACTAGATCAAAGTAATCTTTTTTTTTCTGAATCATGTCAAGTCGCAGAGTTAACTGTTCACTCTCATCACAATGAATTTATCTGGCAGTTGCCTTTAAATTGGACGCTATATCTCTCTCTCTCTCCATCTCTATCTCTCTCCCCAGGCAGTCTTCTAAACTCATTCCAGACTTCATAATTTTTAGAAGGCTAACTAAATCAAATCATTTTTCTTCTTTCAAAACAGCATGTTGGATATACAAAAGTCGTTGACTTACTATAATTGTGACAGCCTCCTTCATAGCACCGGCGATCATTCCTGTCACTGCACTGGTTTCCGACACGAGTAAGTATTCCGTGAAGACCTGCAACGCACACGGATCTCCATCTGTTGATTTTTGATCTGTCAGAGACAAAGAGAGGGAAATGCTCAAACCCACCATTAAGAATGCTAGCATTCCGCCAGTGAGCATCAACAGAAGACTGCGCATGGCATGCCACCTGTCATCAAAGTAGACATTCTGATGGAACTCTTTCCATGGATCCAATGCAAGAGATAGCCCGGCAGTCAGAATGGTCATCACCGGCGCAATATGGCACATAAAAGTCAATGGGTTCTTCAAGCCTGAGAAAAACCTGAATACTAAGAATACCCCAGAAACAACTTTAAAAATTTCATGGAGGTTGATTCTCACCATATGTTTCTTTCTTCATTCGATTTTTTGGCATCAACATGCAACAATACAATTTTCAGGTTCTGGATTAAACAATATTTAAATTTAATACCGTACTGATGTTTTCTTTTTCACCTGAAGAAGAATCTGAGTCATGGACCAGCGAAATCCAGAGGCGACTGAAGACAATATGACCAGGATGAAACCCCATAGTTCAAATTCTGTTTCCTTTGCCACTGATATCAGTTGGAAAGAAAATTCCCGTTAAAGAGGAAAGTCAACAGGGCGAATTTTTTGTTTTAAGTTTTTCTCCTTCATACCTGTGAGAAGCACTCCCAGAGATATGATTAAGATGATACCCAGAAGCTCGATGCTGGGACTCTCCAGCCTTGCAGAATGACACTCGCGTTGACTTTTTAGGATTCTAAACTTGTAGATCTAGTGAGAGAGAAAGAAGGTCGAACTGCACACCTGAATGCAAAAGCAAAGGCGAGAAGAAATACAAGCGAAGAAGATTTGCACTGCAGAAAGAATCGATTGAAAGTTAACTCTCAGATGCTTTTTAGAGGAGAAAAATCTAGGGTTCTGACTAAAGTCACAGAGACTTGACCATTGTGGCGAAAGTCACAGAGATGAAGACCAATGACAAATTGCTCAAGTTGACGTCAACCGCCGTTCCAAGCGCCGTCGGCACCACTGAACAAAGAACAGCGTTGACCTTAAAGTAAGTCAACCTGTTGACCGAGCATTAGGGCCAACGTTTTTAGAGATCGTACCTCTGCTGAGATAATCTCTCCATGACATCGTCACCCTCTCCTCTCTCCACCAAACGATAACATTTGACAGAAGTGCTTGCAGGAAAAAATGCACCGCGTTCATGAGCAACGGCGCCGGAAACTTGCCCAGATCATCTCCCAACAGCATTTTGTTGTAGCTTAAAAGTCAACGGGTCGGTCGCATTTTCCGAAAAAAATTTCTTTGAAACCCAAAAAGTCAACGGGTCGACTTACAGCGTCAAGCAAATGCTGAGGGTGTACCAGGCTAGAACGTAGAAAAGGGTTTTCAAGACAAGAGACGCTGATAGCTGACCATTGACTTGTAGTTTGATCGTGGAGGTGCAGTGGGTCAACGCGGTGGCGCTGCCGTCAAGATCGTGAGCAACGTAGCCTTTCAAATGCATGCTTCTCTGTCGTACGATCGAACGATCGTCGTTTTCCAGGAGTGGAACATTGCTGCAGGTAACCTCCGGCGGAGAACATGGCGGCTCCGCCGCGGCGGCTCCCGCCTCCACCATCTCTGTTGATGAGGCACCGTACCGGAAAGTGACGTCAGTGCCGCCGAGGATCGGATGGGTAAAGGCTTTAGCTATCTCCTGATAGTTAAAGCCTAATTAGAGAGGGGAATGGGTGGATCGGTTTGATATTGCTGACGTCATTAATAGAAAGTCAACGTTGTTCGATATGGAATATCTTAAATGCCCCTTGGATTTAGCTGAAATGGTACGATGAACGAAATAGCTTAGCGGTGTAGTGTACCTGCGGCGCAATCTGAGGGCTTAAGTAGTTTCTGAGGCGAAATCGGGCGGGAAAAAAGTCCTAACGAGGGAAGACAGGGAAGAGAAGGAAATGGCCTAACGAGGGTTTGCCAACAGCTTGCAAGTAGAGGAAAAGTCTGAGAGACAGAGAGAAAGGCGGATTGATATTTACGACGTAGCGATCTGCGATTGCCTCGTCTGCCGACGGTCATCGGGTACCAAATTTTCTCGATCGAATGGGAGCGGAGGGAGCCCTAGATATCTTGAGGGAGATTCAGGCTCTCGTCTCCGATAGGCTCCAAGTGGTCAATCTCTATTTCTATGATTTATATGTTCTTCGGAAGAATTTCCTAGCATATCATTAATATTTGATTTCTGTCTCTCGAAAAGGAGTCTTGAGGAAGCTAGCACGAGGCGCTTCTTCCCGTGTATAGGGACGTTATTTTTAGTTTTTGTGCCGGGTAGTGCAATTGTCTAGAGCTCTTTTAATATGATGTACTCTCAAATTCCTTGTCTAGGACTGGATCTAAATCCTAGAATTCTAGGTGATTGAATTCTAGTTCAGTAGTTGCTTCATTTGACGAGAAGACTCTAAGTTTTTGCTTCTAAATTATTCATTTCCGTTCGTAGATTTTAATGTCAAAAACCTTAAACCTTAAACCAATTTTTCAGGTTTCTTACAAGTGGCTGAGTCGAAACTTCTCTGTCTCGTCAAATGATGCAAAGAGGTAATCGTCCTTCAATTAGTGAAGTAAAAGGACATTTTCTTGATATATTTATGCTTTTTCTTGTTAGGCTACTTCAAGATTTCGTTTCCAAGTATGGTGAAGGACTTGAAGTGATTTATGCACTTTCCGGCTGGTTGAAAGAAAGCCCTCAAGTTTACAACATTAGACTCGTGCCTTCTTCAAGACTTTCAGGTCTGTGTACTTGATCTCTTTTTTCCTTACTTTTCTCTCGTAACTTAGTTGCATTCTGATTGGGAGCAGAAGCGAAAAAAGATCTTAGAGAGAAGTATTCGGTCCATGTTTACAGTGTTCAGGCTAGCATTCCTAAAGACCCTGCTGCCATATGGAACGTCGAATTTGTACAGGCGGAAGAATTGTTTGACCAGCCTTTGACCTTGACAAACTGTTTGCGGGATAACAGGTTTGCTTAAATTCCTTTTCACAAAAGCTTAGTAGAAGGAGACTTTGCGGTTTGACTGGAGTTTGCCTTTTTTAAGGTTCTGTGGAGTTTCTAACTCCTCTGTTAAGCGTTCTGTGAATGGAAAATCAGTGGTTATGGATCCAGTGTTGAACAAAAAAGTTGAAGTTAGTTCGGTTAGCCCAAAAATCGAGCCCATTCCAGACAACCCTGATTTGGGAAAAGAGAAAGTCAATTCGTCAAGTTTAAATGAGAGAAAAGCTGAGGGAGAGAAAGTCAAACAAGAGGGGGGCAAAAAATCATTGACCAACCTGTGGGGTCGCGCTTCTGCCAAGTCAAAGCCCCCTGAGATCACTGATATTTCAAAGGCCTCTGGTATTTATATATATATATGAATCTACAATATTCGTTGATTATCAGAGAATGAAAATTATCATTTTTATGAAAGAAAAAGGTTATCATGATTTAACTGTATGGTTGACCTTTTCAGCCATGTCAGATGGTCAAATATATGCTCAAGAAGCTCTTGATTCAATCAGCAGTGATGATGAGTGGCAGTTGACTAGTCAGAAGGAGACATGTGGTTCTATTGGCAGGAAGAGGAGGGTAGTATTTGACTCTTCTGATGAAGAAAATGAAGCTGACGCTGTTGACTTGTCTGTGCCAGAACTGTCAAACTGCCAGTCTGAACCTGGTCAAAGGAATATTGATGCTGGATGTCAAAATGGAGAAGTCAACACCGATGGGAAGTCGGCAGTTGATGCAGTTGAGGGTTCTTATGCTGATAACTCTTCAGTCAAACATGTATCTACTTCTCCAAAAAAGTCAAAAGTTTTGAAGACAAGGATTGATGAACGGGGGAGAGAAGGTAATGAAATAAACTTATCAATCAGTAGTGGGCTTATTTAGAGTTAAATTACTTGATTTCATTTATACTATCACTTTGCATGAAGTTTTCAAAATATATTCTTAAACATTTATTAAAGTTGATATAGATTCTATAAGTGAAGAGTTTCCGTTGACTTTAGTTACTGAAGTTTTTTGGGAGGGAGATGCAGCAGAAACGGTGAAGGCTGACATCACTGTGCCAGACAGCACTATTCGGGAGAGGTCAGCTTTTCCGTTGACTTTTTAGATGAGTTCCAATAATGACCTACCAAATTCATCTATACTAGATTGTGGAGTCTGATCATCCTGTTGACTTTTGGACGCAGGCCGCCACCAGCTCCCAAGCCATCTCCTGCTGTGCCACGTCATCCACCATCGGTGCCAGGTGGCAAGGCTGGGGGTGGGAGAACAGGAAAGGCAGGCGGGTCTAAGGACGCCAAGCAGCCTAATATCCTCTCGTTCTTCAAGAAAACCTGAGCTCATCTTTCAACAAAAATGGTAAGTCCATTTTCCTCATTTGACCTAATCATATGAACATTCCATCCTACATAAAAATTTTATTTTCTATGCTCTGAAATATGTTATATGCGAGACAGCATCATCATGGTCAATCGTGGAGTCCTACTCAATCGGAGATCGTGGATTCCTGCTGTTTTGATTCAGAAAGATTGTCGTTGATCTCGGAATAGCCTCCTCAGTGAACCGTTGACTTTGGATTGTTATCCGAGAATGTTTCTGCTCGAGCAAGTTCCCTATCCGTTGACCATTTCGGAAACCTGGAGCACCCAAAAGACAGGGAGAAATTTATATATGTTTACTGGTCAACGCGAAGGGCCGATTATATTTATTGAGTTCAAGATTCATATATAACCAAATTATATCTCCTTGCAAATATAATAAAGTTAGCACGGGAAATGTAAGTATAAATGAAAATTGGACGTCAGATATCCGGCGGATCTATTCATCAGCCGGACGCACGGCTTCTGTCCGAAAGAATATGAAAAAGTACGGATAGTTCAGCATTCCTTTCCCTCCTTGAACAATTCTTCTCTGTTTCTCTCGTTGAAGTTTCAAATAATAATAAACAGATATATATAGTAAAAGTACGTTGACGTACGGCAATGATTGATAGATATATATATTCAAATAATAAACAGACCGATGGATTTTTCTTATATTCTAACAGTTATTATGGTAATTTATTCAACCATTTTTCTTAATGTATTACTTATATTGACCAGTCAACACAGCGGTCCGAGCTTCCTGACTGGATTTCTTATATTTATTGCTATCCGGTTCGCCGGACGGACGCTGGCATCGGACAGTCTTTGCCCGAACTCCAGCGTAACCGCATCCGTTAAATTCGCCCTCCTTGCCCCCATCTAATCTCTTTCTCTCTCTCTTTCCGGTTTTTCAGGAGAGAGAGAAATGCACAGTCTAGGTAATGGAGGATTGCCGTGGAGATTTCCGGGATGGAATCGCCCTTCACGTCGTCGTCGCTGTAAAGGCTCTGATGACGTCACTGGAGAAGGAGTCGGATCAAAGCCAAGCTCGCCTTTCCCGGTCAAGCAGGCGGCAGCGGCGGCCTCTCTTATAGTCGCCGGCGACACAATCGCGCAAGTGAGCGAACGCTGGAAGACCGGATCCAATTCCCCCAGTTCCAAGGTAGTTCCTGAATCCCTAACTTTTTCGCGCCTAATTTCCCTGAATTAGGAAATTTGTTGTCAGGATCTCGCTGCCGCCATTTTCTCTGGTCACGACTATAAGCGCTCGCTTCGCATGCTGTCGTACGGTTTCCTACTGTACGGCCCGGGTTCGTACGCGTGGTACCAGTTC
Source organism: Lemna minuta (assembly GCA_024174645.1). Lineage (NCBI taxonomy): Eukaryota > Viridiplantae > Streptophyta > Magnoliopsida > Alismatales > Araceae > Lemna > Lemna minuta. Next base: position 4,313,066 of record CM044114.1, read on the forward strand.
TTGGATCGCGCTTTGCCTGCAAAGTCACTGGCGAACTTGTCTGCCAAGGTCTGATCGATCATTCCTTCTATTATATATACTCGTTTTCTCTCTGGAGAACAATGCGATGTACCTATTAGATTTACCTATCGGGAAAAGAAGAATCTAGGTCAGCTAGTTCACTTTTCTCACCAATGGATGCTGATAATGAAAATAAAAACATTTTCTTTCTTTATAGATACATATAAATTTGATGGAAATGTAAGACTCAAACGCGATACTTTATCGCATTTCGAGGAAAAGAAATACTTCTATGTATCCTCATGAAGAACCTAAGTCAGTAAACTTAAGCCAGTGAATTCACTTCTCTCTCCTAAACTGTTGATGAAAAGAAAAATATTTTACTTTATTCTCTAACGAGCAATAGAAATTGTGTTTGAGTCTTACATTTCGATCAAGAAACATATTCTTTTTTTCTAAATATACGTATAAATTTGATCAAAATGTAAGACTTGAACGCAATTTTTATTTCTCTTTAGAGAAAATATTCTTAAATATAACCTCATGAGACTTTCCAAAAAATGCATCCTTATGACTCTGACAGTACTAAGTTATTTCCTTTGCTCTTATTCGTAGAAATCGCCATGAGATTTTGCATTCACCTGGCTGCAGGTTGCGCTGAACCAAATTGTTCTTGGTCCATGTGTGATTAGTGTCGTCTTTGCCTGGAATAGTCTGTGGCTGGGGCAGCTTTCTCAGCTCCCAAAGAAGTACCGATACAATGCAATTCCAACATTACTGAATGGTTACAATCAATTGCCTCTTCTGATGTCTTTTTTTATGCTGGATTCATGATCTCTTAACTTTGAATTTTAAGTTTCTACTTTCAGGTTTTAGGTTTTGGATTCCAGTGAGCATTGTCAATTTCTCGTAAGTGTTCTTTTACATATTTTTATTTCTTTTAAATCTGTTAGTAACATTCAGTAGAATTACTACCTTCCATTTGGAGAGAGATAGAGAGAGGAGATATTCTTGTCTTTGCCCAGTTCTTTTTCTTCTTGATATTTATATCAATAGAATCTTTTCTTTATATTCCTTCCATCAAGATTCTGTTCTAAGCTGAAAGAGGGAAAGTCCAAGTAAGATCTAGAATTTTACCATTAACCAACTATGAAGATTCAAGAGGATAAAAAATATGTTGAAGTAAAATCTCTCTCTAGACTGATCTACAGGAGAGAGATAGGCATATCAGTCTAGAGAGAGAGATTGTACTGAAATCTATGTTTCATCGTCTTGGTTCTTCATGGTTAGTTAACTTACGTCATATGTGCATCTAGACAGCCCATTAATCTTTTTAATGATTTTAAGAAGTTGATCTGTTTCATGCTCCTAAACCCTAGTTCACCTGCAATTTAACTATTTGAAGTTAGATTTTTTTTTTTTCAGTTTTTGATGACAATTATGTTGCCAAGCAGACTTATCTTGAGATGTGAAATTTCAGGGTTGTCCCTCTCCCAACTCGAGTTGCATTCATGTCCACGTGCTCAATATTCTGGAACTTTTACCTCTCCACTCAATTAAGCAAATGATCATGATTAAAGAAAGAGGGAGATGGAGGATTTGTGGCTCTGGCAGGGAAGATCAGCCCTGCCAGCTTTAGAAGCGACATGGCTTCTATTGGCTGGATTTAGGTCTTACGGATCAGTCTTCGACAACCCTTGTTTTTGATTTTTGCTTATTTGTTTCATTTTAAACTCAATGTTCTAGTCGTTATCTCTCTTCCCTCTCTTTTTGTCTAGCTTCTCTCCTCCTCTCTCATCCTAGATATCTCCACATATCACTCTTCTCTCCTGATTGAAAGAGCAGGGGAGAGAGAGAGAGAGAGAGAGAGCGGGAGAGGTAGGGAATGATTTTCAGCGAGAGAGAGGGACTCGGGGTCTGCCATTGCCCATAGCCTCACAGTCAGTACGACATAGATAAAAAAGGTCAAAAATCAACAAAAAAAACTCATACTTTCTATTTTACGCCATAGCCATAAGCCCGCCATCTCTCCGCGAAGTAGAAGCCTGAGAAGTAGCTTTTCTGAGAAGCAGAATGCAGATCAAAATCCCTGTTTCCGGAAAGTCTCTTCTTCGGGAAATTCTCGTCTTGCTCCAGAAAGAGTCTTCATCATTCTCCCTTTTTTCCCTCTCTAACTCTCCACGTTATCCTCTGCATAAACTCTCGAGTAAGTGAGAAATCAGCGCCTCTCATTTAATCCTGAAATCCACAGCTTCTCATTGTGCCATGTCACTTGCATAAACTAAAAAAAACGATAGTCTCACTTTGCAAAATGACTAGATTTATTGTGTATAAATAGATATACTGTTCTAAGGGTTAGCTCATTCTCTTGAATAGGTCGCTTAAGACTAATGACACACACGTGTGCGCCTCTCGTGCACCACATGGCACATGCATATGCCACCATGCAACGACACATAAGCGTGCATGCCACATCACCAGCCACATCAGTGCGCATGTGAAAAACCTTTTTTCATATTTTTTAAATTTCAAAAAATAATTTTTTTAAAAAAATAATCAAAAATTTTCAAAAACATTCTAAAGAAATCCTTAAAATTCAAAATGTAACTCCCATTTAATAAATTTTTTTTGTTTCATCACAAATTTAATAATATATAATTCTATAAATTTTAAATTCAAGAAATATAAAGAGAATAAATTTTCAACTAAAAAATATACTCATTTTCTTTGGAAAATAAGACTAGAAAGACTAATGAGTATGTATAAAAGTATTTTCTCTTATTATTTTCATTAATAATCTCAAATATAAAATGAGAATAATCTGCCTTAAAGTTTTAACTTTTAATTATGCATGATTATTTCTTAAAACAATACAATTGGATATTATAATTTTAAATTGTATATAATGATGAATATGTACTCAAAGTATGATAACATGCATAGAAATTAAATGTTTTATACCTTTATTTGCATTAATAATCATGTACATACAAGTATAAGTTGTTCGTTATTGGGTACACCCAAGAAGATTGTGAGTAGTCATCAACGAATACAATATAGTACCGAAAACTAAGTATAGAGGTGACTCATGCGGGTCCCTAAATATCACAAGGCACCAGGTCAAATGGCTTTGGGCTTGGAATGACGTCATTACAAGGATATTGAGCACAAAAATGTTTGCCCAAATTCAAAAGACTAACACTGAAATTCTTTAATTGAAAACTAATGAAGTACTTGGTGTAGTTTTGAAACATTAGGGTGCCCCAAATGGCGATGCTAGTCTAAAGAGTGTTGGGATATGAGGTCGATAACTTTTCAAAATTTTGATCAAAACATCAAATGCAATGGAATTTATTGAATCGTACATTCAAAATACCAAGCCACCAAGAACAGATGATCCTATCATCTATTATGAATGAGAAAACATACTTACAAGGTTTCCTTGAAGGAGTTCTTGAAGCTATTCAAGTGTCTAGCCTCTAGCGGTATCCACACGGTCTCTGGATGGTTGGATCTCCTCTTCAAAGCTCTTCACCAAGAGAGAAAGAGAAGATTGAAGAGAATTCCCACAAGGCTTGCATGGGCACCTTGAGTTGTGGTCCTTCTCCTCCTATTTATAGACATTTGGAATGAGGTTTTTTCATAAAAATCCTCATAATTATGTCTATATCCACCAACATCCATAAACCTTATGTGTGTGACCCTCTAGGTCCATATATCTCACTAGTTAATAACTCTATAGACCAAATAACACCTTATTGGTTAACCTTAATTAATTATCTACTTCCACATATAGATTAATTAATCAAGAATCGATTTAACCCAATCGATAGGTTGAGTTTCCAGCCCGTTGGGTGCCAAGCTACACCAAGTACTCTAGGAGATATGGAGTATGTAAGAACTCACTTATGGAACCTTCCCGTCATTGATTATCATGTATGTATAATCCTTCATCCACATTAAACTCATGAATGACTTATGGTATGGTCAACTGTCAAACCCTAATCGGTCACTCAAGTTAGTACTGATGCGTGTAGAAATCATCGAGAACTCCTTCGATATTTCCACTACCTTGGCCAAGGATCTCATTGCATCTCATTCCTTTGATTCAATCTCCTCAAATACCAAGGGTGGATGATCCCATCTTGACCACACAATCATCTTCGTGGACTTCATGTCGTTACAATATATGACATTTTAGATATCATGTGGCTAGGGATTTGTAAGTCATAATCAAAACACGATCATCCATCCACAAGATGTCTTTGGTGTCTCAAGTCAAAGGAACACATACACAATCATGACATGAATCAACCTGATTGACAATCAAGTATAATACCATTCAGGGATTCATACAGATCAATTCAGTGAACTCTTTTTCCAAAGAGCACCCACTATCTATCCTTAGTGTCTCCACACCGATGGCTATAGTATCGGCCATACTCATCATATGAGATATATTAGATAGTGCTATTCTTTCCGGATAATTTGATGTCCTTCTCAAATATCCCACGAATAGGAATGTTTAGAACATATGTTTAAAGACTAGTGATCACTATATTATGATCTCATCATAATTAACTTAGTCATTGCACATGCTCATGGACTTCATTGCAAACATCACACAAGAATGACAATGAATAAATTTCATTTCAATGAACATAAACAAGATACATGGAAGTGTGATTGTCTTATAGGCTACATAATATCCACAAAGAGGTGGTGTGAGAGTATAGAAAACTAGAAACACCAGGGTAAGGTAAGTTAGGAAGGAGTTCATGGAGGCCACGGCTGTTCGCTACATATTTATCAATTCCAAAACTTTTGAAGCTCGATTCAAACATGTTCTCCTCATATCTTTTCATTTTCCTCAATAAAATTTGACGCATGTGTTAAAGTCTGTACTCAAGAGAATCAATAATACCCTTGGACACAAGTATTTTATTCTCTTTTGAGAAATGTGGCCTAACCTTTTGTACCATAAAGTTGATGAACTCTCATTTCCTAACATATCTTCTATACCAATTGCACTTATTTTGAAGGATTGGCTTGCGGAGCCTTTGGTGCCTAATTCGCGTAAAATAGTGTCATTGAATGTGAAAATTTATGTATCAAACAAATTTTACACTCAACTCTTCAAATTGCACTTTATACTCACACCTTTCTTCTTGCTCAGACTATAGATTATTTGCATTGTATACTACCTTTTCCATTATATTGCTAGGTGGTAAGGCAATACATGAGAATATCAATCTCTACCCTATCGCTCTGTTGGTACCTCTTTTCAAGTTCTTTATTAAGAACTTTGGGTTCAATTTTCTCTTCAAAAATAGTGCCCCTCAATGATTTGGGGAAGGTTTGCTTAATGCCCATCAACCGCTCATGTAGTGCAATCTTTCCCATTTTTCAAGTGTTTTCTTTTCTTCAACACAAGAAGAGTTATCATTGACTTTAAGTTTGATCATTCTAGATCGGATAATGAAGATTTGAGGTACCAAGAGAAGCTAGATATAATCCATCCTTTTCTTAAAAATTTCTGCCATTTAGCATCAGTAGTAAACTCAAATTTGGACAACTGTTTGAAACATTATCCATGCCAAATGAAAGAAGAGAGTCTTAGATAGGCATGAATGAAGGTAAGGTTTACTTCAAATAATCGCAGTCCCATCTTGAGAGATTTGGAAAAAAAATTTTATATCCATCTTTGGATGGCATGTTAAATTAAAAATTAAACCTCTTAGCATGATATTTAAATCAAATCAATAAAGACAACAAATAGTACGACTTGCATTCGGTTGACTCAATTTTGACATCCAAAATTTTATAATTGTAAAATTTACTATCATTATTGTGATTTTTGTTTGGTGAAATATTTTTTTCCTTTGGCCAAGAAATATCTGAATAAATAAGCATCAAAATGCAATCCAATATTTGAAATAGACATATGTAATAATCATGCTTTAGTGTCTACCAAATCTTCATTACTAGATTTGAATCAACGAGGTATACATTAAATTCTAAAAAATATTTATTCTCCCTTGTCCATACAAATTTGCATGAATAGAATGTGTATTATTTCTTCATAGACGGGTATTCAATTATGACATTCAAAACTTATAATGTCATACTTTGTTCTATTCAATTAACATAAATGCACATTTAATTACTGCGTAAATTGAATGAACTCAAACAACATGAATTATCCAAATTTCAAGCCAAAAATAAATGTATAAATTTCAGAAATTAAAATTCTTGAATTTAACAAACATAAAAATTCCGTAGTAAAGGCCATTTTCAGGGCCAATTATCCCCACCCTAGACTAGGTGAAGGGTAATGAAAGCCAAAAAAATTCCCCTTCAATCCAAAGAAGGAAATGTCTCATGCTCCGTGAGGTATCTACATGCCTGATAACATGCTATTTATGCATGTAATTACATAGTTATTAATGCATATTAATGCATTAATCATTACAAATATATGCATGTTATCATCTTTTAAGCATATTTCTATCATTTTGTGTAAATTCATGTTATGATCTTAAAATACATCAATTTATGGGTTATTATGCATAATTAAACATTTAAATCTTTAATCCTAATTATATTTATGATCATAATCATATTTTAAGAGTGAAAATATAAGAGAAAATACTTTTATTTACATTTATCTGGAATTTTTCTAAATTTAATTTGATTTTTTATTTCGATTTTTAATATTTAATTTAATTAAAAAAAAATGCAAAAATGCGGTTTCATCGCGCGTGAACACGTGGCATTGCCACGTGGACAGGCCGCGCCTGCCTACGTGGCGCGAAGGGTGACGCATGGCGCTGATGTGTCATGTAAAGATTAATTATATTTACTATATATTATTTATAATATATATATGGGTCTCCCGTGTATAGGGAGACAGAATATTAAACCTACAAAACCATCGTATATTGTATAGTAAAGTTTTCTCTTTATTTAGTCCGTGTGGGACTAAAGCCCTGCGTTTTCTATTTTCAGGCAACGTGGAGCAACGTGGATTGCCGGATGAAGATCGTGATGATCGCGTGGCGTTGATGCAATGGACAGGCGGTCCATCCGATCACCAATCAAGCACGTGCGTCAAATCCATTTAAGTGAGTTGATCGCGACCGTCCGATCAAGAGTTATAACGGTCCAGATTATTCGCATCAAATGGATCTTCGATTAAATCAAGCCATCCGATTTGAATCTGACGATCAAAATCAGACGCAAGTTCATTTCAAACAAAACGCGATCGCGACCGTCCATCGCGATAAACACGCATGATCGACGACTGAAAATCATTTCGGATTTTATAAAATCCGTTCTTCGCGCCGTGAGAAACTGCCCGCGATCAATCTCAAAATTCTCCTTGTTTACAAACTCAATTCGTGTGGCGTTTGTTTCCCTGTGTTCGTAAGTCATTTATGCTTCCAATGAACACTTGAATTCAAACTTTGATTGAGAGAGAAGGAAGAAATCACATCTTGAACTCCATCTTCGTCTTTGAAAATTCGGAATGAAAAGCCTTGCATCCGGCGATTAATTGGATTATTTCGAAGGCTGCTTTGGGTTAGGTTGCGTGATTTCATCTTAATCTTTCATCATTTAGTGTTAATTTTAGTTTTAGAATCGTAGATTTAGTTTAATTTATATTTAATTTCGGTTTTCAATCATTTTTCGAAACAAAAATTTCTTCTATCCTCAAACTTCGATTTCTCTTCGAATTCTTATCTAAATCACCTGATTTTTGATTCCGTGGATTTTATTTTGAGTTATCTTTCTTAATATACTAAAATGCCCAATTTCTAATCTCAATTCATCATCCGATTTGACCGAATTTCAAAGATATCTCTCAAATTTCCCTAATTCTCTATGGATTCGACCCTTAATTACCATTATACTAATTAATTACTTTGATTAATCATAAATTGGTAAGATTAGGACTTTATTTTGACACTAAGTCGTGTGCATTCAACGACCATACGATTTAGTCTCGTCAATGCCTACCACCCTCCTACTTCTCCTTTGACAAAGGTTTTGTCAACATGTTCACCCCATTATACTCTCTTTGGATCTTCTAAAGCTAAAACTACTTATCTTCTTGATCTAGTGGTACAACACATCAATATGGGTCAAATGTGACGAAGTCTTGCATGAGTGAATGGCACTTTGAGTATCATTGTAGACTGTAAAATCATCCTCTTTTATCCCCAATTTCTCCAAGAATTTCTCCATTCACAACATGTCCTTGCATACCTCAATATTGGTGATATACTTAGCCTTTATCATGGAAAGAACAATACAATTCTACAACTTGGATTTTCATGACACAGCTCCCCTTGCAGACAAGACAACAAAACCAGAGTTAGACTTCCTCATATAAATATTTCTAGACGTATCTACTTCTGTGTAACCAACCAACACAACGGGTTCCTCTCCAAAACATTAATTGACTTAAGAACTCCCTATCAAATATTTAAGTATCCACTTCATAGCTGCACAATGCTTATTGAATAGATTGGCTAGAGATTTTCTTGTTATGCCCATTATAGCAATGTCTAGCTGTGTGCAAATCATTGTATACATCAGGCTCCCAATTGCAAAAGCATATGGTATATCCTTCATCTTGTCCTCATCACTTTTAGGGGAATTATTAGAAGAGAGCCTAAAGTGAATAGCCAAGGGGGAACTGAATGGTTTAACATCACTCATAGAAAACCTCTCTACACCTTCTTGATGTATTAATCCCATGGTATCGAAATTGAAAAATAATGACGCATGATAGGACATATTAGCACTAAATAGTCGCAAATTGAGTATATGAGTGGAATGAAATGATGAATGAAAAATTATCATAAAAAACGTGATAGAGCACATTATATTAGCAAGAATTATGCATTTAAATCCATTTATAATAATGAAAATAAATGCATCAGTGACACATTATCATCTCATAATATAAATAAAATGTAGATAATGATACATATAAGGACATGCTCATATTTCTACCATATTCAATCATAAAGAAATATATATATATATATATATATATATATATATATATATATATATATATATATATTCTCATTATTAGAGTTTAAATTAAACTTAAACATGATATATACTACATGGATAAAAATATCATTTTAGAGTTACCACCAAGAAAATTCTTAGATGTATTTCTTTTGTGATAGCCACATGTTCTTGGCTCTCCTATCACAATAAATCTACATCTAAGAATTTTCTTGGTGGTAACTCTAAAATGATATTTTTATCTATGTAGCATATAACATTTTTAAGTCTAATTTAAACTCTAATAATATGAATATCTATTTCTTTATGACTGAATACGGTAGAAATATGAGCATGTCCTTACATGTATCATTATCTACATTTTATTTCTATTATGAGATGATAATGTGTCATTGATGCATTTATTTTCATTATTATAAATGGATTTAAATGCATAATTCATGCTAATATAATGTACTCTATGACATTTTTTATGATTATTTTGCATTCATCATTTCATTCCACTCAAATACTCAATGTGGAACTATTTAGTGCTAATATCTCCTATCATGCATCATTATTTTCAGTTTCCTATACCATGAGATTAATCTCATTTGACTCTTTCAAAGTCAAAAGGTTAAATTCTCACATTTTCTATGAGTTATATAGATATAAGGACATAGGCACGCTAGTGGGAAAACATGGATACACATGATGATAGATAGAAGAGGAAACAAATCTCTACCAAATTTGAACACCAAGTCAACCCTATTTTTATGCAATAAGTGGTAAATGAGTTCTCGATTTGATACAAGGATCATCCTAAGATTTTTAAGATGATCCTCAATTATTCGGAAAGTGAAAGGTAGGCCACCTTCCTTATTTTTAAGGAGGTTAGATGAAACTTAATTTTAATTAAGTGACCCCTTAATTTTATTTCATGATTTTAGAAAATTTTAAATGAAAATTAGAGAATAAGAAAATTCTTAGGGATTTTTTTCAATTTTTAGAGCATTTTTCTCAAAAAAAACCCTTTGAAATTTTGAAGTGGAATTTTGTGAAAAAGTCTGGTGTAGGATAATCTTAGAAAAGGTATCTAAATCCTACAATAGGAAAGAGGATCTATGAGATGATACCACTGATAATAGAATGGATAATCCAATGATGAGGATGTAGAGATATTTTTGGTAATAAGAGAATAGAATGACGACAATGAGAGTGGCAATGGGAGAGAGATAATGAAAGGATGGGAAAGGAAAGATGGATGAACGTGATGATACAGATTATCGTGGAGATTATTAAAAGGTAGTGAAGAGAGTTAAGATAGATAGAGACGATAGTTACAGAGAAATAGTGGAGAGATAGAAAAGTCTAATATTGGACTGACGATATCGGGACTGAACTATCAACCACGTGGAAGAGACTGACGATGATACCTGTTGACGACGTGAAGTAGATGCTCCAGACGATCTCTACACAACCACGATAACTCCTCGGATGGTTCTTACTTCGAAATGAATGAAAGAGGACAGCAATTGAGGGAGGAGTGATAGGAGGATAGAACTTGAAAATGGGTATGGAGTGGGGAGAGTGGATGGGCACGAGATTAACGCCATGACCACATGAGTAACCTTGAAAACCAACAAACAATTTCATTCAAAAAACATCCCCTTGTTCTTACATTTGTTTCCCTTTTATAGGGTTAAAGATTGAGAGAAGAGTCGCGGAAATGACAGAATTTGAACCGCACGTGGAAATGATAGTTACGGGGGAGAGTTTAAGACACCTGTTCGTGGGCGTCTCTTTGTTCTGTTCGCGATCTTATCTAATTAGGAAAAGAGGACGTGGCAGGCTGATGCTCTCTTGACGGTTGGGGAAGTCACGATCCCTTGATAGAATTTAGATGGTCGTCTGACGTTAATAAGCGTACGGTTTCCCGTTGGTTAGCTATTTTGCATATAAGTTTAAGACGGCGTCAATATATGTATCTTCGGTAATCCTCTTGCTGGGAGCTTCTCGTTTATTCTTCATCTTTGGCTTCAACAGTCTTCATCGGTTTTAGTCTTCATCGATTATTCAGCCGGTCTTATGACGGTTGATGACTGAGTGAAGGAGGGTCATTGGAGAGTCGTCCGCAGAGGTCAATGCATGACGAAGTGTCTTCGTCCACCGTCCATATGAAGCTGGGAAAATCCTTTAGTCGCATGCTCGACATCCCTGGAATCCCGTCGAATGTCGTGTCGAGGAAGCCATTCGCGATATCCCATTTATCTTTCACAAAAACTCCTCGACAAACCAGCTCTCTGTACTGGATATAACCCATGAAGCCTCAAGCGCTGTTGGTCCAGAAAAGCACCTCTGGGATGCCAATTTCCTCCGTTGCGTCTAGACTGAAGCTCATGATGCCGTCGGACACTACGCAAGAGACTGTTCTTCATAAGGCGTTCAAGTCAACGAAGAGCTCTCGGAAAAGGAGCCAGGCAAGTGTTCATCGTTGACTCGCACAGCGAAGGAATATCCTATGTCCCGTCGAGGTCTGAAGGAGGGAGGAAGAATAGGACTTATCCTTATGAAGATCTCCCTTGGCGATGACGTCTTTCAGTTGTAAGGCTTCTTGTATATGCTGTGCTGAACTCCAATAAGCAGATGCATATATGGTGTTCTCATGCATAAAACTTGATCTTGAAACAAAACAAGAAGATAGTGTTCTTCCATATGTGATTGTCATGTAGATCTCTCCTACTATTCTAATTAAAGGTGGTTTCCAAGAAAAGGATTAAAACAACAAGGATGCTCCTATTATCTTCTTTGAGATCATATATTCACATAAGGCACCTAACATGTAGTGGAGGTAGTTTGGAAAGTAGGAACCTATTTCAAAAAAAATAAAAGATGGTTGACTTGGTCTATTCAAAGAATGCTAGGTATCTAAGGATAAAAGTTAAGTTCTTTTGACAAAGTCAATCTTTAGATCAGTTTATAAAGGGGAGAGTAGGGAAAGTAATTCCCATCGGATCTTCACTCTCTTTTAATGACTTAGAGAGGTCTTCTTCACTCATTTCATGGATAGTGAGTTTCTCAAATTCTTTAATAAGGAAGAGGATGGCATGCTGCTGCAATTGAGGATGGGTTTTCTTCCTTAAATTATACCTTGGTTCCAAAGGAGGCCTCGTGTTCATTTGTTCAAGTGAATCTTCATCAAAGTCCCTCCAAACTTATAAAGGCCGATGACGTGTCGTTTTCTTGCGTCGTTAAAACACAAAGACGATGATAAAAAAAAAATTATAAAACCAAACTCACAAAGATAAGATATAATAATCAAGTATTGTGTAAGTATCGGGTCGATCCACAGAGAGCAGGGTTGACTGTAATCGCAGAGTTGACTTGGTCAAACTTAGGTTTAAAAGGATTTTTAAATAAGAGAAAATAAGATGTAAGGAATGAAAATGATATAAATAAGCTAATTAAGAAGTTTTAAGAATTGAAATCTCGGATTTGATAGAGAAAAGTCAAAAGTCAAAGTCAAAGTATTGACTTTGACCAACAGTAGGTGTTCTGCAAAATCAGAGAATCAAACAGAGTCAGAAGATTACAAAAATTAGATATTTGGAAACTAGATAAAATGAAATTTATTGATATATATTTCGTAATTTTTGGATAATAAATGGATTTATTATGAATTATTGAAAATCAACTATCAGAAAATCCCCGAAATTAACACCTCAAAGGAAATCTTCAAATTGAATGGCCAAATGAAATCCAAATCTTACAATTTCTATGTAAATGGAAAGCTAAGTACCAGAGAAATATAACAAGACCAAAATTATCAAATTCTGATATGTAAATCAAAAGTAATTGATTCCAAAAGTCAACGTTTGACTTCTGATGAAAGATGAATAGTCCTTGGTCATACGTCAAATTGGAGGGTCAAATGAACTCGGAATTTGATGAATTTTATATCCACGGAAAGCTGATGAAAAGAGGAATCCAATGAAACCAAAATCAAGTGATTTGGAATTAAAATCAAAGAGATATCCTATTTTCAAAATTAGTGACTTTTCGGACAGAAATTTGGGGAAAATGAAGAACACTATGAACTACTTTGCGAAATTAAAGATCTAAACCTAATAAAAATATAAATTACCTCTTGATAATCGATTGAATCTCACTACTAGCCCGATTGCCGCAAGAATGGGGCTTTAATTCTTGTGGATTGAAGCGAATTTGCTTGGATTCTTCCTCGTGGACGTTCGGAATTCAAGGGGAAAATTTGATGAAATCAAGAGATGAAATCGTGATTATCATGCTTCAATGGCTGCGTCTCTACACTCTTGGAAGCAGAGGATCACGAGAACTTAAGACCTTCCTCGAAACTCGCTTAATTTCTTCACGAGTCGATCAAAAGTTAAGTTTCAAAGGGAGAATACATCGCTTTTTAAAGAGGAAATTAACCCGATTTCGTGGGCAATTGAAGCGGTCGTGGGGGGCGGATTTGAAGCATTGTGGGAGCGGTTTCTGTTGGGCTGTGTCGTGGCATCAAATCCGCGCTGATTCCGCCCCGATTTGGAGGTGAATCAGCCTCAAAAATTGCTTCAAAATAGGCCACGATCTTCACCGCGATCGACCACGATCGGGCATCGATCGTGCTCCAGATTCTCGAGAACTACCGATCGATGATCGTGGAATAGATTCCACGCGGAAGGATCCACGATCGCGGCGCGATCGCGGTTCGATCGGACCGTGATCGTGGTGTTCTTCCACGAATCGCCTACGCCGTCGGGTTGGAATCCGATGCTCCAGAGATCTTCGCGAAGAGAGAGAAAATCGGACTTCACCGTGACCGTCGGATCGCGATCGAGAGATGAGTCCACCGCCAGCCGTCCATCTCGATGAAGATCGGACGCTCTCGGCTCTTCCATGTGGCGAAAGGTAAGTCCGTTGATCGCGTCACTTATGCGATCTTTTTAAGCACGTGTTTTGATCGGTGATCGCGTGGACTCGGGTCCACGCGATCGTAGTCGTCTGTGGTGAGATCCGACACTCGCCACGCGTCCACGTCGCCTGCAAGGTAAAACCGTGTGGGAACATAGTCCCACACGGAAGAAAAAAAGAAAACCGGTGAGTTTAAATTAGGGGGCGGCATAACGCTCTCGCGTTACCGCCCCCAATAACTTACCAAGGTCCCACTATTCCCGTGGGCCCTCCACCTACCTGCCTGCCACGTGGCACCCCACATGGGCACCCACATGGACCCGTCTGCGTGGCCTCCTGCCACGCGTCAGCGCCACTTGCGCCTCGCGCGGGCCACCCGGGCTCTACCACATGGCTTCAGTGCCGCGTCGCACCTCGAGGCGGTCCCGCGCGCCACGTCAGCCTTCGCTCGCCACGTCAGCCTGCAGGTTAGTAAACCCCTTTTTGCGATTTTAAATAGGAAAAATTCATAAAAAACTCAATTTAAAAATCAAATAAAAATCAAAAAAAGGCATAAACTTCATAAGTTCATAACTTTAAATGTACAACTCCTTTTTAATCCAAATTTTCTCATTTGGATCACAAATTTCTTCCTTTTCAATATTATGCCATTGAAAATATACATTCAAAGAAGAATTTAAAATGAATTAAAAATCACTTACTCCTTTCTTAAGGATTCTTCTTACTTGTCATTTCATCTTGAAATTATCATGCTCTAAAGTCAAAAGCAATTCAAAAAGAGATTAATTTCTATTAATTTTAACTTTGCAAAAGACTAATCATCCATCAAGCATGAAAATATCATCATTTATGCATAAATATCAAATTTCGTGAAATTATATACCAATGGAGAAAATTCCTAAAAAGTATGATAACATGCATCATATTCACATAAAATAAGCATGAATATGAGTTAATTAGGATAAGAATTCAAGTTATAAATGCATGTTATCAGCCGACACACCGTTTTTTGAGTGCAATAAGAGTATATCACTTAGCGCACTCGTATTGTATGATCTCAATCAATGGCTACAATTTCTCTAAATTTAAATCAAGATATTTCATAATCTAGACGGAGTTTTGAGCTCAAAATTTCTGGCTAGACTCATCTTTAACCCTCTATCCATCAATTGGATTGAAGAATTGAGCTAAAACAAAATAATTTTAATGATTGGGCTCTTGACGCAGGACGCGGTGGTGAAAACCCTCGTGCCTGATCAATGAACCTGAGGATGACTAAGGATAGCCGGTCAACCCTAACCTACGGATACGCAAGTCCTAAACCCTAAATACGATCTCTAGCCTAAACCTAGGTGCAGGCAGGCATGCCGATCAGCGGAGTCAACTACGGGTGACCCGGGGAAACTCGCGATGATGGATAGGGTGAGATCCTCTCGATCCACGTCCGAAGGCGTGGAAGTCGCTCGTCGTGGGGTAGCCGGAAGGCTGCGGCCCATGCTCGGTGCCGGACCTGACGTACACGTCAGAAATCTCAAACCTATATCCGTTCTACCCTACCTACGTCGTCCGACGGCGGTGGAGACGAGTAAAGGAAATGCTTCGAAAAGTAATTAACTTGAAAGAGGGGTTGAAGCTACCTGGGGGGCGGGATACCCGATGGGTCGTGGCTTAGTGGAGAGTCGTCTGTACGTGGCGGAGGCCAGCTGGAACGCGGTGATCCCGTGGAGGGACGGGCGTACCGTGGGTACGTGCGCGACGGTCCGTGGGCAGCAGAGTTGCGTGGTGAAGGGGTGCGGGCACGGCAAGCAAGTACGGGCGTGGTGGCAGGTGCGGGGCAGCAATGGGTGCGATCACAAGTAGCAGGGGTAGGAGCGGGCCGCAGGCGTGGGCGCGGGCAGTGAGTGAGGTCACTAGCGCAAGTAGCAGAAGCAGGCGTGGTCAACCTGATGGACTCGAGGGGCACGCCGGGCCGCTGGAGGGCTGAACCTCACGAGGAAATGGCTTGGGTTGGCCTGACGCAGGGTGGACCAGCACAGGGAGAAGTGGTCATCGCGTTGACCACATTTTTCCAAGGAGGGGAACCTCCCCGCAGGTGCGACAGGCGGAACCTGCGAGTTGAGTGCGGACAGGAGGTCGATCGATGGTGCTTCGGTGCGGAGGAGAGGAGTGGAGTTGACCACCGGGCGGGCGCGAGCAGAGATGTTCCGTCAGAGAAAAGTGCAGCCCACCCAACAGAGCGTCGTGCCCGTTGCTGGGAAACAGGGAGTTTGGGTGGCCCACAATTTGTTGATGCGACGGCGATCGAGCAGCTAATCCTCGCGGCGTGGTGACGCGTCAACCAGGTGGAGTGAATGTGGGGCGAATCTGATCGGCGGCGACTCGGTATCTGTAGGAGGAGTCAGGTCAGGAGAGCAGCTGGGAACGCGTGCGTCGGCGTGGGAGGGCCGGCCGACGAAGAGTCCCGGAATTTCGCAGCGCGGACGTGAGCGTGAGGATCGTCTAGGCGGACGCTCGTGGCGGGCAATTAAAGCAAGGGATCGGCCGGGGTTCGGAGGGTTGACAGGGGACTCCGACTTCAGGGAATGGGGTGTGAGAGGCAGAGTTGTATAGGGGTTTGGCTTGGCGGACAGGGGAGGTTGTCGAATTATTTGGAAGTGAATAATTCGAAACGGGGATGAAGATGGACGCGAGCTCTCACCTCCAAAAATCGGCGGTTCGAGAAAATCACGCAGGAGGGGAAGGGCGGTTGGGAGTTGTCGGTGGAATCGTGGATGCGAAGTCGAGCCAGGGGGGAGACGGAGGGGCGGCGAGCGTGGGAAGAGAATTTAAAGGAGGGGAGGCGGAGAGGCGGACGGGGCTAAGACGTGGATCTGGCGGCAGGTCAGGGAAATCGGGAGAAGCGGAAATTTACGGATATTGTGAGATCGTGACCTGTAGAAATCGGGGAGGGAATGGGGGCTCCGTGAAGTCGAAAAGCCAGGAACGGAAATGCAGGGGGGATGAGCTCACGGCGTCCTGATGGGGAGGACGGGACGAGATCTGATGGGACGGTGGGGTTGACTGGCGCGGGATGAAATCGAGCGGAAATGTGGAATGATGAGGCCTGGGAGGAGTTTGGATTGACGGGAAAGGGAAGGTAAGGGGAAGGATGGAGGCCCGTGGAGGGGAAGAGCGGAGGTTGGGTGCGTGGAGGGGATGACCGGGAGAATGGAGGAGCAGCGATCCGGCGGCAGCGGCGGCGGCGACGGCGGCCTGAGGCGGCGGCAGCGGCGGCGGCGGCTGGAAAGCTGCACGTAGGTAACCAGTGGGCAAGGCAGGGGAAGGCGGCGGCCTCGGTGGCGGGCACGGCGGCGGCACGTGGTGGTGCGGCGGCGGTGGCGGCGGCGGTTGGTTCCCCTCCTTGTCCTTCCTTGAGCAGCCACTTGAGATGAAGGATGACCCTTTCTTTCTTCAAACGACGGCTAGGGTTTGTGGGGGGGTCCCTTCCCCTCTTATAGAGCCCATAATGGGCCGAGAGGGGAAAGGGCCCACTTGAGGCCCACAACCCACACCTAACATACTTGATAACACATAAATCTATGAACTTTAACTCTAAGTTTTCATGAACAAGTGGCTTAAAAAAGAATAAATTTATGTGTTATTATGCTTAAATTGCTTAATCTTGCTTTATTATGCTTCTATGGAATTTATTTGGTTTGAT
>CM044114.1:4331221-4388832 GCA_024174645.1 Lemna minuta
ATCACGTGGTGCCACTATTTTGTCCATGCCACATCAGCTGCCACATTAGCACGCAATGAAAATATAATTTTTATTCATTTTAATTCCAAAATAAATTGAATTAAATTCATAAAAATTCAGAAAAATTCTAGAAAAATGCCTAAAAATTAGAAAATTCATAACTTTCAAAATAAAACTCAAAAATTAATCCAAATTTATTTTTTTGGATGAAAAATTAAATCATCTATCATTCTAAAAATTCAAATTTGATAAATAAAAAGAGATTAAATTTTTATTTCAAAAATGCACTCATTTATTTTAGAAATAAAAACTTAGAAAAATAAATGAGTATATAAAAAGTATTTTCTCTTATGATTTAACATTAAAACCCAATATAATCTCAAATATATATGGGAATAATCTACTTTAAAATATATTCTTTTAAAATATATGATTATCCCTAAAATAGTGCATTTTGATATTATAACTTAAAATTGCATGAAATGATATACATGCAATCAAAGTATGATAACATGCATAATAATGGAATATTTTATGCCTTAATTTGCATTAATAAAATTATAATTTCATGGTAAAATTGCATGTTATCAAGGACTCTTGGTGAGTCAAGCTTACTCTACAATGAGTGGAGGACTCTCAGTGAGTCAAGCTTATGTAGGATGAGTGGATGACTCTTGGTGAGTTAGGCTTACTTGTAGATAAGGGGATGACTCTTAGTGATTCAGGCTTACTCTATGGTGAGTGGAGGACTATTGGTGAGTTAGGCTTACTCAAGGTAACTGGACAACTATTTGTGAGTCACGCTTATTGTATAATGAGTAGAGGACGCTTGGTGATTCAAGCTTACTCTAGGGTGAGTGAATGACTATTGGTGAGTCAAGCTTACTCGTAGATAAGTGAATGACACTTGGTGAGTCAAGCTTACTCTATGATGGGTGGTGGACTCTCGGCGAGGCTTACTCTATGTAAGTGGATGACTTTAGGCATGTCAAGCTTGCTCTGTAGTGAGTGGAGGGCACTTGAGGAGTCAAGCTTACTCTATGTGAGTGGACGACTTTGGGTGAGTCACACGTACTCTTTGTAAGTGAAGGACTCCTGGTGAGCTAAGCTTACTCGTAAGTGGATGACTCTTGGTGAGCTGATCTTACTCTGGGACAAGGGATAGACTCTAGGTGAGTTGTACTGATTTGTATAGGCAAGATGGCAGGCTCTAATGAGTTGGTACTAGACAGTGACGAGTCTAAGGACTTGACCATAGAGTCAACTCAGATTTTATGGTCTCTACCTTGCACAATACAACGCATTGAGGGTAGAGAAATTTCTTGGAGCAGGCAGGGATGGGTGACCAAAGCTCATGAACTTCATAGAGGCAAACCTCCCTAAAGGTGAGTAGGGAAAGGTGAGTAGAGCTTTTGAAGTTAATCCACGGCAAACTAGAAAAGTTGTGTGGGACGTGGAAGGCATCTGAGGATATGGGTTGGTTGATGGTGTGTGCATGTCACACAAACTATAACCACAGATACAATAATCGTCTAGTACTTGCGATTGTTTTTTATCGTTAGGCTGGATGTACAGAATAGTAGGTCTTTGAACCAGGGTAAAAGCCTTGTATGAAGAGAATTGTGAGTTAAGCGTATAATTAACAAATCCAAAAATAAAATTAGAAAAATTTAAAAGATTATTAATCAACTAGTTGACCCCTTCCCTCTTATATAATTCCATCCATTTGAGAACAACAAGAAAGAAAATGCTGCTGATTGAGATCAAAATCCAATCACCATGCATGCTTTATCCACATTATAACATTCTCAAGAGAAGCAAATGAAGTAACATAACCATGAATAGGATTGTATGCCCTATTAGCATAAAAAATGAATAAATCAGATGCCCAATCTTCAAAGGTGGGGTTACCTCCCATTTCTTTTCCTTGATATCATTCGTCTCCTATGACACACCGTAAGATGAGAAAGAGGAAGGAGGGGTTAAGCTGGATTGGCCTGAATATTCAGAAGTTCAACCAATTGAGCCTTGTTCAACTTTGAGTAACCTCTGATACCTCTGGATCTTGCTAGGCTTTTCAGATCAGAGAGCTTCAATCCATCCAAAGTCCCGACCAGTGGATTTTTCTCTGTGGGTTCCTCCTTGGTCAACTGAATGGACATGCTTCTTCCTCTTGGTGGTGATGGGGCAGGTATCGGTGACCGCCTGAAAAAACTTGAAGGAGATCTCAATGGCCTCGAGTCTACTTGTTGAGAAAGATCCTCTGACATTTGACTGCTTTCCAATTTATATATCTCTTCAGAGTCAGATAGTTTCTGATTTCCTGACTGGTTTGATGTTCTTCCAACTTGATGATAACAGTTGCCATGAAAGTCAACACACAGAACCATCCAAAAAAGGAAAAATAATCAGAAAAATTTCGCCCACATTAGAGTGAAAAGAAAAACAAATGACCTATAGGTTAAATGATTCAGTTAACGCTTTTCAAAAGTTCAATCCAGTAACCTGCATCAATTTTGTCATCTTGTTGGGTAGCATTGTCATTGTATTAAGAGCTAAGAGTTAGCACGCAAGAAAGTCAAAGCCATTGGGGGATTAATTCTAAGAAAAAATTTACAAACTTAATTTCATAACCTTGAGAAGTCGCATGGGGGCACCGTTTTTGGGTGACCCTCTTTTTCTTTTAAAAAAAATAACCTTGATAAGCAGAACAAAGTCAACGGCCTTCACGTACCTCTGGCTTGCTTCTTAGCTGAACTCTTGCCGCGCTGAGATTTTACCGCTGACTTTATTCGTTGACTTTTATCACTGTTTGTCTCTTTTCCTTTTTCTTTCTCTGAAACAGATAGCTGAATTCTCCTTAGCAAGGCGAGAATTTCTCCGCGTCTAGACGATCCAGAGGACTCTGCTCCCGACAGAGGGGAGCCATCTGGTACAGATTCCCTTCGTGTATCATCTTCTTTGTGGCAACACGCCGGAAAATGGAGTTTCCTCTTAAGAAAAGAATCTGCCAAACTCAACAAGCGGCATCAGAAAACGATCGCAGGAGCTTACGATCCCGAGTATTGAACCCAAAGATCACGATTCGCGATACAAGGAGAAATCAAGGATATTGAGGCATGATAACCCCGCGGGAAATAAGATCACCTTTTGCGTGTGCGTTCGGAGAGATCACCGGGAAACCGGCAAATCGCGGGCGGAGATCCGAGAGAATAGATTTCATCGTAGATCAAGGGGAGATCAAAGGCGGAAAGTACGACGAAAAATGAGACAAGTCGAGACCGGCATGTGGATCTCTCCGATGCCTCCCTGGCCTCAAGATCTGGGTACGTGGACCCACTGAAGATGTCAACCGTGCAAACCGCGTGATATTATGTAACGCCGCCGACTCTCAGCCGGGAATTTCAGAATTTCCGGCGACAATGGAAGGGCTTTCGAGGAAGATCGGAATTCCCGTTTTCCGTTTTTGATCTTCTCGAAGAAGTCGCTCCTCGGAATTTCTGCAATTCTGCGACAGTAAAGCCGTTTAATGTCGGGAAAAAAATTAGATTAAATAATATTAAAGAGTTATGGATAAAATTGTCTCCCATTTAAATGGCTTGGATTGGATAGGCTGGCCTTTTAGATCGAGTCAACGATCTGATCGTCAATCTTCCCTCGATCGATCGATTGTCCACGTCAGTAAAGTCTTACTTTTTAGTCGTTCAACGATCAAACGAAGATCGATGATTTGATCGACATGATCGCCCACCATCTCTCTTCCCCAACCATTATCTCTCTCCTGCCGGAAATGTTCTGCTGGCATCAACCTCACTCTCTCTCTTCCGACGGAAAAGGAGTTCTGCTGGCAAATACCTATCTCTCTGTCTCTCTACCGGCGGAAATGGAGTTCCGCCCGCAGAAACCTTTCTCTATCTATCTCTCTCCTGACAAAAATGGAGTTCCGTGGAGGAAATGGTTATTCACCATGCCTTTTTCTTGATTTTATTGATCGATTCCAAACGATTCTGGATTTTGATTAAGAGAGAGAGAGAGAGAGAGAGAGAGAGAGAGTAGTGCCTCATAGGATGGTCATCTTTTCACTCCAGTCCTCAGCTGGAAACTATAGTCTCTCTCCTCCAAGGCCACCATTGCCAGCGTCCTCTATCCTTCTCAACAACGATTCTTATCCATAGCTGGAAGGTTCCCACTCCCGGAAAGTTTCTCCGTGAACTCTTGCTCGTCTTCTGCGACCTCTTCTTGACACTGGGACGTGAGTTTTTCCACACATGAGGATGGCATTGTGCTCTATACTCATTAACCTCACGGACTTTCTAAAGGTCGCTGCAGATCAATCGAATTTCTGTAAGGAGAGGAAATCTCTCCTCTATCTCTTTCTCTCTCTCCCAATGGAAATCTCTCTCCCAGTGGAAATATGTGGATGAATGTGTAGTTCTGCGGTAGAAATGGTTGATTCACGATTGCAGAGAGAGAGAGAGAGAGAGAGAGAGAGAGAGAGAGATAATGGACAAGGGGAGATTGGGCAGCACCTCTCTCTCCCTCGTAAAGATGGTGGACTTAGATTGATCAACGATTTGTCGACGACGTTAACGATGCATCAACTTAACATCCATCGATGTCGATCGATCAAAATCAGCCAAACCTAAAATTGGGTATGTAAACAAAAATATAGAGCAATTGAGTAAACTTTCATAGTTTCTATAAACGAAAGTGCCAAAATTCTCTATCATGTATCCTCCATAAAGGATATCCTACCATTCACCCCTGATGGCCTGACCTAATTCCCAAATCTCTATCTATCTCTCTTCATCATATGGAATCAGAGCCATAGTTCTAGGCTGTTAGATGCCATTGCCTATCCTACATGACCCTCCATCTACTCCTAAGATTGACATTTATATACTACTTCTCATATTCTCCACCTTTTTCGACCCCTTGTCTGATTCTATAGATTGGGCCAATCACTCTCCAATGTCTTCTATTGTAGTCAATTTCTTTGTTATTTGGTGTGTGTCCATGCCATCGTTGTATGCACTGACAACATCCTGATCCATCTATCCTCATCTTCAACAAACCATTTACAAGCTCCTCTCCAACCTTGTTCCATCAAGAGGCCTTTCATCGATACAACTTGATGTGTGTGGAATATGAATGCGCTGAGCTCGGTTAATTTGGCATCTTTGTCGTGTCAAGAATAGGATGATATCTATGGAGAACTGTTTTTTAGCTCATATGAGTGTGGAATCTCTGCAACATGGAGAATATCTTCTCTCTATGCCTCAAAAGACCCTCTTGTGCTTAAGCAAATTTCCTATGTGAGCTTTGTGCTTAAGTAATATCTTTACTTGTTAGTTACCCACCTCACAACACCTAGGAGAGTATTTCTTCATTAAATTTGTTTCACCACAGCTCTTCTCAGTTTGTCATTACGTGATCTTCTTATCGCATCAATGATATGTCTCCACAAGCTCCATAGTATCACCTCCTACGGGTATCAAACACTTCCATTATCATCCCAGCTGGAGCAAGAGGGAGAACTTGCTTCTTAGATGTCAAAATCCATCATGTCACTCCATCAATCTTGATATCTCCTTTTGATTGATAACATGGACTTAAGATATACAATTAAATAACTTGTTTAGTTTTATTCATATTATTTTGACACATATTATCACGAAATTCATGCGTTTCGAAGACATCTTGCCATTTTATTTAATACTTTTGTAGACAATTTTTTAATCATACATCTCTGACCTTTATTTTTTCAAATGCTTTCAAATCTAATAATATTTCCAAGTTTTAATGATCACGAGATGTTGACAGATGAAAAAGAGGAAACCCTAGAATTGAGTATTCTGCAAGAAGGAGAATACATGAGTCTATGTAGGAGAATAGAGGAGCGATAGGTTCTTAATGGGTTGCCCATAATGGGTGATATGCACAAAAATATGGTTATTGAATGTGAAAATTCACATATCAAACAAGTATACTCAACTCTTCAAATTCGGATTTAAAATTTAAAACAGTGGCGAGTCAAGGTCGAATCCACAGGGAGGAAGGTTAAAATATTGAAATCAAGAAATATTTTAGGTATTTAGTAGATTAAGAAAGCGAAAATGATCTATGGAAGGAAGAGAATGAACACAAGAATAAAATGAATCAATCAAATGCTTTAAAACTCCTTTCCAAGATTGAAAACCCTTAATAAATGGTGGGAAAGTGATTTTTAGGGTTTGTAATATGATATTATAGATAAAAAGATGAGAAAATAGAAAATATGGATAAAAAATGATTCTAATCTAAGGATTCATGATGAAAACACACTAGTGATGCTCTTTAATCAAAACATACCTTCCATAGTGATAACGTGTCATTGACACATTCATTTTTATCATTATAAATGGGTTTTAACAAATAATTCTTAGTCATATAATGCACGTTATCATCTTTTTATGATATTTTTGCATTCATCATTGCATTCCACTCACATACTCAACTTGCGTCTATTTAGTGCTAATTTAGTAAAAAAAATAGATATGTCCTATCATGCACCATTCTTTTCAATTAATTATACTATGAGACTAACCCCATTTGACTCTTTCAAAGTCAAGTAGTTGAATTCTCATATTTTCTATGAGTTATGTCGATGTAGGGACATAGGTATGCAAGTAGGAAAGCATGGATATGGATGAAGATAAGAGGAAAGAGGAAACAAATCTCTACTAAATTTGAACACCAAGACAACCATATTTTTATGAAATGTGGTAAATGAGATTTGGATTTGGTAAAGGTATCATCATAAGATTTCTAGGTTAATCCAAAATTAATTTAGAGTGAATATTGGGCCAATCTCCTTATTTGTAAGGAGGTTGGACCAAGCTTAATTTTTATTAAATGAGACCTTAATTTTTTCTCATGATTTTAGATATTTTGGGATAAAAAGATAGAGGATTAAATTCTTCATCTAATGGAAAAAATTTCGTGAAAAAAAGAGTTGTATTTTGTGAGATATTCAATTTCTAAGTTTAGGATTTTTCTGAAATTTTTCTAGAATTTTTCTGAATTTTTTAGGGAGTTTTTCAGATTTTTTTTTAGCATATTTACGAAAATGCCACTCCGATTTTTAAAGTGAAAATTTACAAAAATGCCCTTCAATTTTCGAAGTCAAAAATTTACAAAAATGTCACTCCGATTTTTAAGTGAAAAATTACAGAAATGCCCCTCTGATTTACAGGAATTTTCGAAGTCAGTAATTTACAGAAATGCCACTCTGCACTATCTCAATCAAAGACTATGATTTCTCTAAATTAAAATCATGATATCTCATGATCTAGATGAATTTTTGAGCTGAAATTTTATATCTAGATTCATCGTTTAACCCTCTATCCATCTATACCCTTGGATCAAACAATAAAGCTTGAAAAAAAATGATTTTAATAATTGGACTCTTTTACCCCTCTTTACACTCAAACCCTAAGAACTCACTATAAAAGCCTTCATTTTCTCTCTCCTTGAGTCTTTTGGCTCTCTCTTAGCATCAGGCTACCAGAAGGAAAGGGAGAGGAGGTCAAGGCCCAAGGAGGAGCATTATTTGATGCTCAACCTTGTAGTGGAGAAGAGAGCAAGCTAATATCGTGATCGGAGCGGATCGAGCATCACCCGGCCTAGGACGGGCACACCTACGGGGTTTGTGCGACGATATGGATTGAGTTCTTGATTGTGTTCATCATCTCCATAAACAGTAAAGTTGTATTTTCCTTTTTATATTTCTTTCTTATTTTCTTTTAATGTAGTGACTTTGACATCATCGAGACTTGCAACTCTCTCTCCCTATCGCTGCACATCTATTCATCGATCCATTGCTACCGCCGAACACTTTTCTCACCTTGTCATCATCTCAACCCTATTTCATTTCTTTCTAAATTGTTTTTCCATTGGAATTCATATTTCTCTCCTAATTTAATTACGAAACCTAAAAACTATCACTCATATTCATCTCTACATGTCGCATTTACGTTTGCACTTCTTTCCAAGCTCTCACTTCTTCCCTGCTCTCTCACCTTTCATTTGAATATCTAATCTCATTACCTCAGCTCCCTGTGGATTCGACCCTTGCTTACACTATACTAAGTAAGGAAATATAAATTTTATTACATGAAATCGATACACAACAACGACGGAATCGAGTTCATCACATAGCTTGTACATTTCACATGGACTTGGCATCTTACATCCAACACAAGGAATGAAAAGAAAAGAGAAGAAACTCACTAAAAATGATGTTACATACATGAAGAATGATCAATCTCTGCATTCTTTCCTTCTGGCTAGCTAATGTAGTAATGCTAGAGGCACACAATGAAATATTAAGAACCCTAATTTTTCCTTCTCAAAATTAAAATCAGCTCTACTAGATCTGTAGAGCTTGAAATTAAAATCACCCCCAAAAAATTCAGGCTCTAACTCCATCAAGATCATCAGATATCATGCTTTTAATTTCAATGAATCTAGACCGTCGATTTCATTTCTCTCTCCTCAAATTGCAACGGTCAATGCAAACTAGCCAATCCGCTCCACTTAACCCACACCAATCAACCTGCGCATATTTAAAACTAAAAGAAATTTTACTTTCTCTCTCCTCTTTCTTCTCTCCTCTCTCTCTCTCTCTAAGCGATAACAAAAAGCACAAAGGACGTGCGCGAGAGGGCGAGCGCAGGCAGTTTTCTTGCACGCGAGGAGAGAGGGAGAAGAAGACGCAAAGGATGTATGACGTGAGAGAGAGAGAGAGGATGCGGAGAGAGGGAGTGCGAGAACGAGTGAAATGGAGGAGAGGTTGCCTCCCCTCGCGTCTCCCCGAGATAGAATTATTTCCTGCCATGAGAGAGAGGGAGATCTCCTCCTCTTCTCTTACGCTAATAGATGTGCACGTCGAGGAGAAATGGGAGGAGATCGCACGAAAAATTCCAATCGCATGAGAGAAGTAGGAGGAGATGGAGAGGATCTCCTCCTCCCCATTACATGCGCACGCGCGTGTGACGAGGGGAGGAAGAAGCACGAATGAGGAGAGACATGGATTCGAAAGAGCAAGAGAGAGAGAGAGAGAGAGAGAGAGAGAATGTCTCTCTCTTGTATATATATATTCTTTTCTTTTTGTAAAAAAATACTTGAATTATTTAATTTCAAAGAATTCTCTTAAAATTCTAAAAAAATCCAAAAAGGTCAATTGATTTGATATAGTAAAAATTTACATTATTGATGAATCATGGACATTAAAATGCTAATTAAATGTTATTAATTTATGAAAAATCAAGAATATTCTCTAAATATAAGAATTATCATTTTAATTATTCGAAATCATGATAACATGCATTTATGATTATTTTTTGAAGAAAAAGTGCATAAAAGGTATGATATTAATGCATAAAATTGCATGTTATCAATGTGCTACATGATATCCTCTAACTTCCACTCAAGTTGCAGTGTACCACAACGAACTTGATAAAGAGAGTATGGATACCCACAAGTACTTGTAGAGAAGCTTGAAGGCAATAACATAGGCACATGAAGGTTCTAGTAGAGGCATCTAGAGATGTAGTTGCATCAAAGGCATAGAGAAGAGCACTAGTCAATATGCTAGAGCTGAATAGTATATACTAAGACTCTCCCTCAAGCTAGAGCATACCAATGACCAGCTTATTTAAAAGGGTGTGGGCAGCGAGCAAGGCATGAAGCACCAAAAGGGTGGGGGTGGTTGTGATGGAAATTATGTGACCTGCAAGCCAATCACACCTTCATCTTTTGTTTATCTTCATTGAAATGAACTTTAATTCATTGCCATTCTTATGTGATGTTTGTAATGAATTCTATAAACGTATAAAATGACCAAGTGAATTATGATGAGATCATAATACAGTTATCACTGTTCTTTAAGCATACGTTCTAAAAATTCCTATTCTTGGGATATTTGAGAAGGACATCAAATTATCTGGAAAGAATAGCACTATCTGATTCAACTTATCTGATGAGTATGGTTGATCTTGTGTCCATCAGTGTAGAGACACCAAGGATAGATAGTAGGTGCTCTTCGGAGAAAGAGTTTATTGAATTGATCCATATGAATCCCTGAATGGTAATTATACCTAATGGTCAATCAGGTTGATTCATGTCACGGTTGTGTGTGGTCCTTTGACTTGAGACACCAAAGACATATTATGGATAGATGGTCGTGTTTTGACTAAGACTTACGAATCCCAAGCCACATGATCTCCAAAATGTCATAGATTGAACACGACATGAAGTCTTCCCTCGATTTAAGAGGAGATTGGCTCAAGGAATGAGATGCGGTTAAATCCTTTGAAAAGGTTGTGCAAATATTAAAGATATTAGCCTTGATGATTTCCTACTCGCAACAGTACTAGATTGAGTGACCGATTAGGGTTGGACAGTTAACTATACCCTAAATTATTCATGATTCTCATGGGGATGAAGGATTATACATACATAGTAACCGATGGCGGCAAGGTTTCATGAAAGAGTTCTAATATACTCCATCTCCTAGAGCACTTAGTGTTGCTTGGCATCCACCGGGCTGACGACTCAACTTGTCGATTGGGTTAAATCGATACTGAGTCAATTAATCTATACAGTGATATAGTTAATTGATAAGGAAGATAAATAAGTGTTATTGAGTTGATAGAGTCATTAACTGGAGATATATATAGATCTAGAGGGTCACATACATAAGGTCAATAGGCTTTGATGGATATAGACATAAATATAAGGGCTTTTGTAAAAATTTTACATTCACAAACTCTATAAATAGAGAGAAACGATCATAACAAGGGTGCCCATACAAGTCTAGTGGAAAACTCTCCCCTCTCTTCTCTTTCTTTGGTGGTGATGAGTGTTCTAGAGGAGATCTGATCGTCTAGTGATCATGTGGATATCGCTAGAGGTCGGATGCTGATCGATCAGGTGTGCATTTTTATATATCCCCCTTCTCCCTCTCTCTTGCACGCCGCCCTCACCTCTCTCCCTCATGTGCTTGCTTCTTTCTCTTCTTTCTCTTCTCTCTCTCCCCTCTTTCTCTCTTCTTTTATATCTTTCTCTCCCTCTCACGCACAAGAAAACTCTTTCATCTCTCATATTTTTTTCTCCTCCTCCCTCTCGCATATTCTCTTCTCTCTCTTTTCCTCTCTCATGCATCTCCTCTCTCTCTCGTGGAGGCACACCTCTCTCTCTCACACACTCGTGCCTCCACCTTCTCTTCCCCCTCTCTCCCGTTCTCGCTCTCTCTCTTTTATCTCTCATGCGCTTTTCTCTCATGCACCCTCTCTCTCTCCTCTCTCTCTGCCTCGTGCTTCTTGCCGCTTCTTGCTGCTTCTCACCGCTTCTTGCTCTCTCACTTCATCTCTCTCCCCTTCTTGCTCTCTCTCTTTTCTCTCTCGCACGCCGCCAAAATTATACGTTTAAGGAGAGAGAGGGAGTAATATCAAGCTATTTTAATGTTGACCTTTGGCTGTGTTGTGGGAGCTCATGGGCATGAAATTCAAGGCAATTGACAAGGAGAGAGAGATAGATGAATGGTCCAGAGTCCTCCAAATTCAAAGCTTGATATTTGAAAATTTTGATGAAGTTTTGAGGAGAAATTATGTGGGCATAATTTTCATTTCATGCTCCTTTCATTTGAACCCTTTGATTTTAAAAAATGGAACATAAAAGCTAGGTATTTTTAATTTTCTTTGGCGGCTTCTAGCATTGGCTTGCCAAAGGAAAGAGAATAGTGATCGATCATTGATAACATGCTATATTTACATCATAAAACATGATTTTTCATGCATATTAAAGCATAAATGATTTCATTTACATGCATGTTATCATATTTATATGTATTTTTCTATTATTCTCTTAAAAAGTCATTATAATCTCAAAATACTTTCATTTAGGGTTAATCTTTATAAATTAGAGTTTAATAATTTGATAACCCATATTTTTCTTGAGATTATAACTGTTTTTAAAGTTAAAATAATAAGAGAAACAATTTTTATAAACATTCATTTTATTTTCTAAAGTTTAAAATCTTAATAAATGAATGTATTTTTGAAATAATAATTTTAACTCTTATTATTTATTAAATCTGACTTTTTAGAATAATAGATAATTAAA
Organism: Lemna minuta; assembly: GCA_024174645.1. Taxonomy (NCBI): domain Eukaryota; kingdom Viridiplantae; phylum Streptophyta; class Magnoliopsida; order Alismatales; family Araceae; genus Lemna; species Lemna minuta. The sequence goes on from CM044114.1 coordinate 4,343,387, forward strand.
TTTTGGATCAAATGAAAGAAATTTGGATTAATTTGGAGTTATATATTAAAAGATATGATTTTTGCAATTTAGCGAATTTTTCTGGATTTTTAAACCGTTTTTCTTATTTTATTTTTGATTTTAAAACCATTTTTAAATAAATAAAAACTAAAAAAAATGGTTTTTCGTGCGGGCCCCACGTGGATGCGACGTGGCATTCAAGGCCACGTGGCAGCGCCACGCGGACCCGCGCAGCGCCTACGTGGCACGTGATATATAGTATATATATTTATTTACTTTATATAATAAGGTTCTTCAGCCTTCCCTATATGTGAAGGGTTATTAACTCTCTTAACCTTCAGGTCTTATAAACCCGACGGTTTTCTAAAATTAACTCTGTGTGGGACTAAGTCCCACACATTCTTTTGATGTGCAGGTGATGTGGCGCGATGGAGAGCGTTGGATCACGCCGAGCAATTGATCGACGCGCGTCGATCGAATGGGCACGTGGACCACCGGTGATCATCACGCATGTGCTAAAAAGGAGGCGTTATAACGGCTGCGATTAAATCTGCGCGGATCGCATCTCAGCCGTTCGATCGCGATCGAAGGGGCGTCATCTGAAGTGTTTTTAAAGCATTATCTACAGATCAAATCTTGGCCCTCCATCCGCGATCCGATGGACGTGAAATTTCCGAAAACAGTCCACGATGGACCGTTTATCGTAACCGTCGATCGTTTCGATCGGACGGTTACGATCAAGCCCCCTATAAAACTCTATGTTCTTCGTCGTTCTAAATCATCCGAGTGAGAATTCAACAAAATTGACTGTCTAGACACCTCTCTCTCGTTTCTCTCGAGTTCTTCCTCTTCCTCTTTCAATTCTGCATCCACGGAGGGGTAGAAGTCGAGATTTGGTGGAGTATCGAAGGAGAAATCGCAGCTTGAATCCACCGATCACGTTCTTCGTGTTCTTCATGATTAAGAGGCTTAATCGGCGCGATTTGATCACAATCAGGGATTAGTGGGAGCGGTTTTTGCTTCCTAATCCTCCAATCTAGTTTATTTTTTGTTTAGATTAGGTTTTAGCTTTCAATTTCATATAATTTCACCTAAAATCGCTCATTTTCACTCTCAAAATTTTCTCTCCACTTCGAATCTTGATTTCTCCGCGAAATCAAGTCCAAATTCGACGATTTTTGATTCCATGGAATCGATTTGAAGTCTACTTTCTTAAAATACTATTTCCCCAATTTTTACCATCAATTTCTTGTCCGATTTGATCAAATTTGAAGATTACGTCAAGAAATTCCTTAATTCCCTGTGGATTCGACCCTTATTTACCATTATACCCCTCAATTCTCTCTTAATTCCCCAAATTGGTAAGTTCGGATTAATTTTTGACACGAGACCGTGTGAAATCGATGACCTCGTGGTCTCGTCTCGTCAATCATCTATTGTGTGCCAACATCATTTTTGGTGATTTCTTTTGTTTTCTATTCGTTCCTTATGTTGTAAGATGCCAAGTTTGAGTTAGATGTATGAATTCTCTGTGGAGTGATTAATTGGATAGGATCAATAGAGTGAGTTTTTAATTGTAATTATTTAAATTAGAACATTTTCACATCTATCTTTTTAATTTTCTCCATATTTCCTCATATTCCAAAACTAAATCACATTTCCAGTATACAAGAATTTTTTATCTTCTATAGCATATGAGAGGTGTTTGATCTCACTGTATCTTTTGCATACATCTCCTTTTTTCATTGACCATGTTCAGTTTCTTAACCTAGAAATACAAAGAATGATCCTTCAATTTAATATTTTAATAGTCCTCACGCTAGAATTAGCCTTGACTCACCAGTCTTTAAAATTTTAAGATCAAATTCAAGGATTTGAGTATAATTTTTTATAGGTGAACTAGCATTTTCAAAGACCTTGATTTATGCTTATAAATCTCCTATGCCATCTCTTGGTAAAAATCATTCAAATATTTGTGTTATACCTAGAGTACGACTTGGAGAGGAATTATCTAATCTTTGTGTTAAAATTCATGTGAATAAAATTGAAGTATATGAGAAGGAGAATGAGGAAGGTCCATAAGGAGAAGAAATTCATCCTATTTTCCTATAAGAAGCTTTCCACTCTAGAATTGTGATCCTTAAATTATACTTTGGAATTATATGAGTGAAAATGATTCTTCTGTGAGTAATATGACTGAATATTCTTGACAAGATACCCATAGGGAAGCATGGAGACAGGAATTTGAAGATTAAAAAAAGTTATGGATAAAATTGATGAATGTTCTCAAAATACAATGATGAAAATAGAAGAAAAATCAAAAAAAAAATTTGAAGGGAAATGAGTAAAATATTGTTTATATTCATAGGTTGTTTATGGATGTTGAAAATATGATTTGCATGCATGTCAACCATTCTCTAAATTAAGATGAATAAAGTGAGTCTTTGATCACACATGAGTAAAAATTCAGTTATGAGCTTTTATTTCATGTTAGGTCAAGGTACGGTTGATGATTTAAACAAATTTCTCATTTATGATTGGGACTCAGTCTATCCATTATTTTCATGTCATTTTCTATTTTCCCAAAATAACAATAGGAAAAAAGCTCTTCTATTATCTCAATCTTTCTAATTTTGATCTTACTAGCTATTGAAAAATACCCTTTGCAAGTTAGAAATCATTTTAAAGGCATTTTGAAGTTAGAATACCCTTACATGTATCTTGTTTATGTTCATTGAAATGAAATGTTATTCATTGTCATCCTTGTTTGATGTTTGCAATGAACTCCATGAGCATATTGATAACATGAAATCTTAACATGACAAAACATGATTATTAATGCAATTTAAGGCATAAAACATTACATTTATGTGCATGTTATCATACTTTGAGTGCATTTCTATCATTCTATGCATATTTATGTCATAATCTCAAAATGCATTAAATTAGGGTTAATTACGATAAATTAAGGATAAATGATTTTATAACCCATCTTTACTTGAGATTATGAATGGTTTTTAAAGTTAAATAATGAGAGAAATCATATTTATGAACATTCATTTAATTTTCTAAAGTTAAAATCTTAAAGAAATGAATGTATTTTTGAAATATAAATTAAATCTCTTGTTATTTAAATATTTTGAATTTTTAGAATGATAGATAATTAAATTTCAGATCCAATGAAAGAAATTTGGATTAATTTCGAGTTGTATTTTAAAAGATATGATTTTTACAATTTTTTGGGATTTTTTCTGGATTTTTCCTGATTTTTCTGATTTAATTTCTATTTAAAAACGTTAAAAATAAATATAAAAAAAGGTAAAAAGCGCGCGGGGCACGCAAGGCCACGTGGCAAAGCCACTCGGACCCGCGCAGCGCGCCTACGTGGCGCGATATATATATTATATTTATTTACTCTATATATATAAAGGGTTCTTTGTCCTTCCCTATATGGGAAGGGTCATACCCTTAGAAACTGTCGGGTCTTATAAACCCGACGGTTCCCAAAATATTCTCCGTGTGGGACTAATCTCCACACTGTTCTTACCTTGCAGGTCACGTGGCGCGACGATAGACGTCGGATCGACGGCGCGTGTCGATCTCACGTGTCGATCGCGTGAGCGCCGGACCATTGATCGCGATCAGACGCACGTGCCAAATAGAGGAATTATAACGGCTGGATCATCGGCGACGTGGCAGCATCGCACGCGTCGATCGCGTGGAGGCCAGGACCACCGGAGATCATCAAAGAAACGTGCGTTTAATTAAAACGTTATAACGGCTGAGATGCGTTTACGCGGATCGCATCTCAGCCGTCCGATCGCGATCCATGGGGCGACAACTGAGGCGTTTTATAACGATCAATCGGGCGGATCATCCAAGCCGTTCATCGGGGATCGGACGGCCGGGATTTATCCTTAACGTTTCATTAAAGGAGCGTTTCATCACGACCGTTGATCGCGCCTTAACGCATCGATCGAACGGCTCTCCTTTTTTGCCCTTATAAATAGATGAGTTCTTCGTCGTTTTGATGTATTCTTGAGAGTTTCGATCTAATTGACCTATCTATTTGCATCTTCTCTTGAATCTCTCTCTTGTAATCACTTCTAGACAAGATTCCACGTCCACGGAGTGTTTATAAGAGAGATTTCTACGATCGAGCGAGGAGAATTTGTCTCTTGAACACCGATGTTCACGTTTGAATTCTCGGAATGAAGAGCCGTCGATCCGGCGATCAATTGGATCGATTTGATCATTATCTCGGGTTAGAAAACAAGTTTATCCTCTTATCTATCGTCGTGTATCATCAATTTTAGGATTAGGACTTCAATTTATGTTTAATTTCATTTCAATTTCAATTTGTGTTCTTCGCGATTCCGAAAATTTCTTCCTACTTCCATCTTTGATTTCTCCGTGATTACTAATCCAAATCAAGTGATTTTTGATTCCACGGATAGATCTTTGAGTCTTCTTTCGAAAAACACCATTTTCCCTAATTTCTCACCTCAATTCATCGTCCAATTTGACCAAATTCCAAAAGATATCTCGAAAATACCTAAATTCTCTATGGATTCGACCCGTATTTACCATTATACCCTCAATTCTCTCTTAATTCCCCAAATTGGTAAGTTTAGTATTATTTTTGACACGAGACCGTGTGAAATCGACGACCTCGCGGTCTCGTCTCGTCACATATGCAATGACTAAGTGAATTACGATGAGATTATACTACAGTGATCACTATTCTTTAAACATATGTTTTAAACATTCATATTCCTTGGATATTCGAGAAGGACATCAAATTATCCAGAAAGAATAACACTATCTAATCCAAATTATATGATGAGTATGGCTGATCTTGTAGCCATCGGTATGGAGGCACTAAAGATAGATAGTGGGTGCTCTTTGGAGAAAGAGTTCATTGAATTGATCCATATGAATCCATTAATAATAATTATACCTAATTTTCAATTAGAATGATTCATGTCAAGATTGTGTATGTGGTCCTTTGAATTGAGACACCAAAGACATCTTGCGAATGAATGATTGTGTTTTTCTTATGACTTACAAATTTCTTGTCACGAGATCTCTAAAACGTCATATATTAGATACAACATGAAGTCGACGAAGATGATTGTGTTGTCAAGATGGGATCATACGCCCTTGGTATTTGAGGAGATTGACTCAAGAAATGAGATGTGATAAAATCCTTGGCCAAGATAGTGGAGATATCAGAGAAGGAGTTCTCAATGATTTCCTACATGCATCAATACTAACTTGAGTAATCGATTAGGGTTTGATAGTTGACCATACGCTAAGTCATTCATGAGTCTTTGCGGATGAAGGATTATACATACATGGTAATCAATGATGGAAAGGTTCCATAAGGGAGTTTTTATACACTCCATATCTCTTATAGTACGTGGTGTAGCTTGGCACCCAAAGAGTTGACAACTTAACCTATCGATTGGGTTAAATAAATCCTTTATTAATTAATTTATATGTTGATGTAGATAATTAATTGAGGTTGACCAATAAGGTGTTATTGGGCCTATAGAGTTATTAGCTAGTGAGATATATAGACCTATAGGGTCAACACATAAGGTCTATGGATATTGGTAGACAGAGACACAATTATGAGGGTTTTTATGAAAAATCTACATACCAAATGTCTATAGATAGGGGGAGAACTACCACAACTCAAGGTGCCCATACAAGCCTTGTGGGAATTCTCTCCTTTTTTCTTTTTCTCTCTTGGTGAAGAGATTTGAAGAAGAGATCTAACCATCTAGAGATTGTATAGATACCGCTGGAGGCCAAACACTTGAATAGCTTTAAGAACTCCTTCAAGGGAATTCTATAAGTATCTTTTCTCATACATGCTAGAAGGACGAAAAAGGAAGACTGCGTAAAATACAAATCGCGAAGAAGAGGAAGAGAAAATGATGGCACGAGAGTGAGCAGTGAGTTTCAAAAGTGGTAGAACAGAAAAGAGTGAGATCAAAAGAGAGAAAGGGGAAAAAGAGAGAAGAAGAGAAAGAAGGAGATCAAAATGTCTAAAAAATTTGGGGAAGAGATGTTGATAACGTGTAATTGATGCATTCATTTTCATCATCATAAACAGATTTTAACGTATAATTATTTCTAATATAATACACGGTATCATGTTTTTGTGACATTTTTACATTCATCATATTATTCTACTCATGTACTCATTTTATATTTAATTAGTGCAGATTATGCATAAAGATGAATATGGCTTGTCATACATTGTTCCTTTTTGTTTGTATATCTTGAGACTAACCCCGTTTGACTTCTTTGAAGTCAAGTGAAAGAATTCTCACATTTTTAAGAGTTTTTTAGATGCAAGAACATAGGAAATCATATGGAAATACATTGAGACAAATTGAAATGGAAGAGAGGAGAAGATGACTTCTTCATCGTTTTAAGGGCCAAGTCAACTCTAAATCCCAAAAGATAGGGTGTAATTAAGAGTCAAGGTGGTCAAAGGTGTGAATAAAGGTCAAAGGTGATAAATTTCATCTTTTAAAGAATTATGAAGATCATCCTATCCTTTTGGAGGCAACCACTTCACTAAGTAAGCCACGGTAAGTCAAAGTTGGTTAACTTTCTCAATTTTAGGCAAAGTTGACCAAGCTGTGTTAAAATATTTTAAATTAAATTAATTTATATTTAAAATAAAGTGGAGGTCACCCTATTAAGGTGGACGTCCTCCTTAATTAAGGAGGAGGTGGGAGTCACCTCTTATAGGAGGTGGGGCCCATATCTTTAGAAAGGAAGGTTATTACCTCCTTTTGAGGAGGTGAAACTCTTACTTTAGAAAGGGGTTAGACCACCTCATTTAGGGGTAATATTACCTCCTAAAGGAGGGAACCACACCCTTGGACGTCCTTGGGGTAGTGCATCTCTGCCCTTGATTATAAGAGTGAAAGATCTCCACCCTTGGTCACCTAGAAACCTAAAAGACCCTCTCTATATAAGGCTCTATTTTTCTCTCTCCTCTCTTTTTTTTTGGCTCTCTCTTAGTATTAAGCTACCAGAAGGAAGAGAAGATGAGGTCAAGGCCTAAGGAGAGCATTGCTTGATGCTCAATATTGTGGTGGAGAAGAAATCAAGCTAGCATTACGATCGGAGCGGATTGAGCATCACCCGGCCTAGGATGGGCATCGCGACGGGGTTTGTGCAATAATCCGGATTGAGTTCTTGCTTGTGCTCATCTCCATAAACAGTATTCATCTTGCTCCATAAACATGCCCCATTTACGTTCGCACTTCTTTCCAAGCTCTTACTTATTTCATTCTCTCTCACCTTTCATTTGATCGTCTAATCTCATTACCTCAGCTCCCTATGGATTTGACCCTTGCTTACACTATACTAAGGAAAAATTAAATTTTATTTTATGAAATCGATACACAACAACGATGAAAAACACGCATAATCGAGTTCATCATAAGTGATTAAGAGAGAGAAAGCGAGAGTTTATAAAGAGAAACTAGAGGGAAAAAAAGAGTCGTCAAGGGAAATTAGAAAGGACGAAAGGGAGAAATGGAGAAGGGGGGAAGGAGAGGACTGCAAACATACCTTGATTGACCAAGAAAGAGTTCCAAGAAGAGAGAAAACTCATGAAAGAGGGTGACAGAGGATGAAATAGGGAATTTTAGAGAGGGAGAGAGGACGAGCGTGCAAAGAGGGATTGCAAATTTCAGAGGAATGAGATAATAGAATAGAGAGTGTGAAAGTGTGAGATCGATACAAGAGAAGGGAGAAATTGTGGTTGGCTTAAGTATTTCCGGTGGGAGAGTGAGAGTTTGAGAGAGAAATAAGGCTAAAACGAGAGAGAGGAGAGGGGGAGCAAAAGAGGAAAGTGTTTGAGATAAAATGAATGAGGGAAAGCGTGAGCAAGAGAGCAAGACGGGGAGGAAGAGATGAGTCAAATGGAAGATGGGAAAAGGAAGAGCGGGAGATTCATAGCGAAATATAGAAGGGAAGAATGTTTGAGAAGGAAACGATCAAAAACACGACGAAGAACATTTACCACATTAAAACAAAGATATATATTTCCATTGCATCCTCCTGGGCAAGAAGCCAGCCAGAGCGCAAACATTGGAAAAACAAAAACCTAAGAGAGAGAATGGTCAAGGAAGAAGAAACCAAATACGAAGAAGAGGCACCTAAAAAAAGGAGAGCTCCCAAAAGAGAGCATTTTCCCTTTTTCAATTCTCCGAGGAGAGAGCTGAGAGAGATTTCTAACCGCGAGAGTCTCCCCCTCAATGAGCTCTTTGACTAGGCTCACAATTGCTTGCTTTAGACAGCCCATTATGCCCTTTAAACACTTCCATTTTGGAGGATCTTTCTACCCTTCTTCTTGTATAGTTCCTGAAAATTAAAAGACAAAGGTCATGCAACAAAAAATTATTTTCAATGCATTAATATTCTATAACATTAAGTTATAATATGGTAGAGGAGATGGTGTGTTCAAGAGTTTAATAGAGTTAAATAAGAGCAATCTATGGGTGGTTATAACTACTTTTTATGTTCTTATCAATGTGTGAGTCACTTGGGAGTGTGATTATCCTGAGTGAAGCTAAAACAAATAGTGAACTTACTTAACTGGAATGGTAAAGATAGAACTAAATGCCTAAAGGAAAGATAGGTACATAAAGAACTATGGCTCATTTTTACTCTTTTATGAGAAAGTTCGGAAGCAAGGAATTCCCATAGTAAGTAGGTTCGACTGATGTAAGGTTGGGGATAGGATTTTTGCTTAAACTTAACTCAAAATCTCTCCATTTCAATCCCATAACACTTCAACCTTTTGATTACTCATTTTACCTCGGTGTTTGTTAGATACCCAACCCGAGAGAAGTCAACCACTAAAAGTAATATCATGGTGTCTCTAGATAACTTAGCTTTATTACTCAAAATGTAATCATATAGACTATAAGGCCCTCACTTCTACATCTCTAGTAGATAGGATCTCAAAATGTCGAGACTTCTAAGGTGGGTTAGAGTGGTAAAAATTTGGAAAATATGATGATGTAGGATATTTCAAAATAAATATATGTATGAAAGTGAGAATTTGAATGTGAATATCTACTTATTATTCCTGAAATATTCCTACAATGAGGGAGGATCTACGAATGATATCACTATGAATATGGATTATAAATCAGTGAAGGTTTGATAGAGAAGAATTCGGCAATTAATAAGAGAGAAGATAATAATAGTAAGAGGATGATATTAATATGAAGAGAAGAGGTTTGATGAGTAAATATTTTATAATATTTAATGGATAATGGTGATGATAGAGAATAGAAGAAAAGAGGAGAGAGGAAGGAGGATGACAAGAGCGTGACGAGTGAGAGAGATATTAAGGGATAGTAACGATAAGATGAATTTAGGTGAGATGATGAATGAGAAGGTCTGCTTTAGTATTAAGTTCGGAATTCGGATATTGGCAGCAGAGCATAGATATAAGATAAAGAAGAGGAAAGAAGCGGCTAATATTGGACTTATGATCTGGTAAATGAACTGTCCTCACAAAAGGGTATTAGGACGATTACCTGGAAGCGATCGGGAAGTGAGGCCGTCGGGTTTCGCGAATGATCCGGATTATCCCCGTATTGCAGCCGACTTGAAATGGTGAAAGAGGACAGAATGGGGGGAGAAAAGTAAGGAAGATAGAAGATCGGAGAGAAGTATTACAGGAGAAGCACGATAACACATAAACTTCCGAAAGGAAGAAATTTCAATTCAACAACAACTAACTTTTCATCTCTTACAATTTCTATTTTTATAGAATGAAAAGAGGGAAGTTTGGGCGAAACGTCGCGTCGCGGCAGTTAGGCATATTCTCGTGGAACGTTTTCGTCCGCTCATTCTCCGATTTTGTAGGAAGGTTGACCGCAAAATTCGTTGACGGAAAGATGTCATTCATGCTGGCGCTGCGGTGTCATGCGGCTCGGGTTTGTGTTGCTGCCATCACTGTATGCTCACATGCTATCGTTGCTGCTGTCAAATTCCCGATGCGTCAAACTCCGCGATCCCGAAACGCGTGAAAAGAACAATCGGCCGCGCGATAGTTATTTAACCACGCTGAAACAGCAGCGTATGAAGTGCTTGTATTTTCCGGAATCTCTTCTTCAGAACCAGTTTTATCCGAAAATATCCCGTCGTCGGATTTGTTGAGTAAACAGGTGTATTATTGATGGTGATAGCCTTGACGTCGAAAGATTCCCCGTTGAAGAGAAGGCGTAGGCAGGCGTCGGGAAGCCTTCACTCTAATCCATCGTTGATCGGAGATTTTGGTGCGAATGCTCGCAGGCGTGGACGTGGTCGGTGACGACTAGATTGACCTGAGACCTCGTCGTCTAAGGCTCGGAGGGCATCGCCTCGCCGCATTCGTGAGTGAAGTGAATCTCGTGGCTTCCAGCAGTTCATATCCACGGGTGGTACGCGGCGCTCTGCTCCATGCAACAGCCCCACGTGTCTCAGCAAGAGTTCTTCTGGTTGGGATACATGTCGGCGTAAGAATTGTCCCCGCGGGAGAGAAAAGCCTGGGCTTTCCTCGGATTTTATTCGTAATGGGAGAGTGTTTCGACCAGCTAAATGCTGGTTTTGGTTATCATGAGGGCCGTCCAATAGTAAATATCAGTCTGTCTTTTCTTTTTCCTCATCAGCCGTGAAAATCCTTGATATGGTTGTCCTCTTACTCGTCTCACAAGCTTTCTATATCCTTATTAGCTGTGGAGGTGAGGATCACATAGAAGGTAATCCTCATTGCTTCAAGCTCCCTTTAGGCTCTTTCTCATTGGCTTCACATGTCTTTAGTGCTCTTATGATATGCGGCAGTTGGAGATCTTCCCATTTGTAGAGGTCGTGAGGACCTTCTGACGAGAACTGTCCTTATAATCATCTTAGATAATTCGAAACTTTTGATATTCCATATTCTTAAAGTTTTGTGTCATGTGAAAGTCATTGACGTAACATCGTGGCAGGTATTGCTGAGTAATATGACTGTCCATGGAAGGTATCATGCTGAGTCTCTCTATTTTCATCCACCGTGACGGTTAACATCCAATGCGAGATAATCTTATGCATTGGAAGCTTTCTTCATACTGATTGTCATCATAAGAAGGCTTTTGTGAACTTCAGTAATGGTGAAGCTCTTCTTGTTGTAATTGTCCTCACATTCATTTTGAGTGAATGAGGTCTTTTGCATGCTGAATTGTCAATATAACATGCATGGATTTATCCATGCAAGGCTTTAGTCTTGAGGTTGAACTCGTAGATACTTCTTCCATAGGTGATAAGATATAGATCTCTCCTATATTTCTATCTATGGGAGGTTTTCAAAGAAAGAAGGAAAGGGAATAACAAGGATGTTCCTTTTATTCTTTTCTTTTGAGATCATTTATTCACACAAGGTACCTATGATATAATGGATGTGGTTTGGAAATTAGGAACCTATATCAAGGTAGAAGGTGGTTGACTTGGTCCACTCAAAGAATTCTAAGTATCTAAGGATAAGGATTAAATGCTTTGACCTAGTCAATCTTTAGATCAGTATAAAATTGGAGAAGGAGGGAAAATAATTCCCTTAAGATCTACACTCTCTTTAATTATTTAGAGAGGTCTTCTTCATCCATTTAATGAATGGATAATTTCTCAAATTGGTGAATAAGGAGGAGAATAGTGTTTTGTTTCAATTGAGAATGATTTTTCTCCCTTAATGCTTGTATAGGTTCGCTCGGAACCCTTGTGTTCATGTTTTTAAAATAGTTCATCATAGGAGTTTTTAGAATACAGAATTTTAAAATTTTAAAAAAAAATATTGAGTTTTTCTAAGTCCTCACCCCCCAACTAAAACTCTTCATTGCCCTCAATAAAATCATCATGCTCTTGAAAAGATGACAAGAATATCAAGCATGGCATAAAAAGATACAAAAATGTAGTGAGAAGAAAGGGCTTAGAAAAACTCATTTGAAGTGTTTTGATGCTCGTTCACGGGATTTTTCACATGTGCCCCCCTCATAATGTAGTTCTTCTTCGATGGCTACAAAAATAAGAACAAAAAAGTATAATAATAAAAATAAAAGTGAGATAATCTTGGAGTGCCTCCCTAGAAGCGCTAGGTTTAACGTCTTCAACCAAATAAAAACCTAATGAAGCTCTCAACTACTGATGTGGCGAGGGTGATACTATTGTCACATCCTCGGGTACCTCGAGTACCTCGGGAAGATGCAGATTCACCGTATCTGCTGGTGTGGGTCGCTCTGATGTCAAGTTAGGCTTGAGATGATGGCCATTTACCTTGAGTTGTTTGCCAGATTTGATGTTGGAGATAAGCACAGATCCGCCCTCAAACAACTCTAGAACCACATAAGGACTGTCCCATCGCGAGCGCAACTTCCCTAGAAAGAGCATAAGGCGAGAATTATTGAGCCACACCTTATCAATGACTTGTAAAGTTCTTCTTTTGAGGTGCTGGTCATGATAGGCCTTGGTCTTCTCTTTTTAGATCTTGACATTCTCATACGCGTCGTGCCTTAGTTCCTCTAATTCCAAAAGCTGAAGAAGTCTTTATTTCCTTGCTTTATCTAGAGATAAGTTGAGCTTTGTGATAGCCCAATATGCTCGATGCTCAAGCTCAACTGGAATGTAGCATGCTTCCCCAAAAATGAGCCGAAAAGGAGATGTTGAGCTCAAAATCGTCATGTGTTTAAGCCTGACAAACTTACCATTTATAAACTAGGAAACTATGAAGCAAATGGGATAATTGGGATGTGTAGGTTTCCTAGGTCGATCCACAGGGACTTTAGGGCGAGAGAATGTCAATGTAGGCGGCAAGAGAGGAGTCTGGCTCAGAATCAAGTGGTCATATCAATCAGAAAGGCAATTAGAAGGTATGCAAAATAGAGGAATATTAAAGTTAGGATAAGACTTAGGAAGGATAATGAAGAAGAGAAGGAGAGAAAGAAAGACAACGGTAGTAGAAGGAAACAAATAACATCAAGAAAGAGAAATTGAGACTGCAAGAGAGAGAGGAAGAAAAAGAAAGGGGAGGGGAAGGAAATATCCCCGACTACTTAGAAGATTTAATTAAAAGGGGAAATTAGAAAAATGTAAAAAGCAGAGTTTTAGGAATTTAATATTAAAAGAAGAATTGAGGAAGGATAATATAGGAGAATGAGATAATAAAGAGGGCAAGGAGGGGAAGAGAAATCGGAGGAGTTGGAGAGAAACACAGGAAGAGGGGGGAATTGGCAAAGAGATGGGGAGAAAAGATTTTAGAAAGGTAGGAGTGGACGCGGGAGAGATAGAAAGAGAGGGAGAAAGGAAGACGTAGGAAGTGATGAAGGAAAATTTAAAAAGGAAAAAAAAAGAGTAGACCAAAAGGGAGAAAGAGATGGAGAAGCAGAATTGAGAAAGAGACGGAAAGAGCTAGGAGGAGACGGAATTAAGAGAAAGAGAAAGATCGGAATGGCGAAAAGACTTGGAGAGAGAAAATTGATAGAGAAAGATGGACCTGGGACAGGGAAGCGGAAAGAAATCTAAGGGGAGAAGAGCGATCGAGAGGGAGAGAGAGAGAGAGAGAGAGAGAGAGAGAGAGAGAAATAGGCAAAAGGAAAGAATGCTAAGAAGAGGATGTGAGAGAGAGAGACTTTGCGGAAGAACAAAAGAAAGAGAGAAAGCAGGAGAGTTTGAAAGAGCGGCAGAGAGTGAAGTTGAGAGAGAGAGAAAGAAAGATAGAGGGAGAAGGAGCACAATAAAGGTAGAAAGTGTGGAAGCGTGAGGATTTTAGAGGTAGAAAGAGGGGATCTTGAGAAGGAAAAAGAGAAATCGATGAAGCGTTGGTGATCGAGATTGCGAGAAAGAAATTTAAGAAGCTTAAGAGGAATCAGATGAGAGGAAGATTGAGAGTTGGAGGGGGAGAGAGAGACAAGAAGACAAACGTTGGAAAGAGGTAGAGAGATCGTGAGGAAGAGGAAGAGACAACTTCGGAAAAAAATGGAAGAATGGGATCGAAAAGGCGAGGAAGAGAGATTGCAAGAGGAAGTTAGAGATAGAGATGCACAAGAAGAGGGGGAGTAAAAGAGAGAAAGGGAGAGAGAGTAGAGAGAGAATGAGCAATCGATCGGAGGAGAGGAAAGGTAGAGTGACGAAATCGGAACGAAGAGAGAGATGAGGGGAGCGGAAGATTGATCGTGAAAGAAGATTATGTAGGATCACCAAACTCTAAAGGTGTGGCACTGCTACCTGCTCACATGCAGAGAATAAAAGGAAGCTTTTGGGAAAAAGAAAACTGAAAGAGTGTGTTTCTATTTCTGAGAAAAGAACAACATTTATAGAACTATGGTCGTCGGCCGTTTCAACAGCTCAAAAACGTCTCTTTAATTGTCCAGAAACTCCTTAATGCAAGATTAAATAACCCAACAATCAACCTCTTAATCTTGTGTCTGGGCAATCTTCCACTATTGTCTATAGGAGAGCACTCTCAATTTTCTCCTCCTTTTCAGCAAGGTAGGACGTCTCATCTTCGTCATCGCTGCTGCGGCAGGTAGCTGCATAATGCCCATAACGATGGCAATTGAAAAATTTTACCTTGTCACAATGATTCTTCTCACACTCCCCTTCACGTGTATTCTCTTTCTTATGTCGTCCGCGATGACGCTCCATGCTTTTGCCTTTCACCGAGGCCAAGAACGCTCGCTCTTCCCTTTCTCCTTCACGATCTCGGAGTTTATCTTCATGGATCTTGAGAGAACCAACGGCTTCATCCAAATTCATTACGTCTAGATCCCCAAATTGCTCCATGGATGACGTGATAGGGTCATATTTTGCTAGTGTCGCACGTAGCAGCTTGGAGACTATGATGCCTTCAGCAATCTTCTCTCCAAAACTCCGCATGTGCGCTACTAACCTGGTGAGCTTCGCAGCAAAGTCGGTGACAGATTCTTCCTCCCGCATCGTGAGCATCTCAAACTCACACTTGAGCGTTTGAATCTTCGCTTTCTTGACGCGTTCCACACCCACATTCATCATGCGTAGAGACTCCCATGTCTCTTTTGCCGTCACCTTATTATCAAGTTGTGCCAGCACATCCTCCGGCACAGTACTATAGATCACTACCATTGCTCGGCGATCTATCTTTCTCGACACACTCTCGTCCTCAATTGCCCCCAGCAAACCATATGCTTCCAATATAACTTCCATCCTCATAGCCCATAGAAGATAGTTAAGCTTGGACAGCATAGGGATGAAAGCACTGATCGCCGCCTCACCGGTTACCCATGGTGTTCCGACGTAGGCGATGTCCACATTCACAGAGGACCTTTCGTCAGCTTGCGATGCCATTTCCCCATGCCTCGGCATCTCTGTGCTCCTTAGATCTGTAGAGAACTGGCTCTGATACCAGTTGTAGGATCACCAAACTCTCAAGGTGTGGCACTGCTACCTGCTCACACTGAACAAAATAAAAGGAAGCTTTTGGGAAAAAGAAAATTGAAAGAGTGTGTTTCTATTTCTGAGAAAAGAACTACATTTATAGACCGATGGTTGTCGGCCGTTTCAACAGCTCAAAAATGTCTCTTTAATTGTCTAGAAACTCCTTAATGCAAGATTAAATAACCCAACAGATTAGGCGGAAGAAAGCAAGGATCCGAGAGAGAGAGAAAGGGAGAGCACAAGAGTGAGATGCAGTGCCGTAGAATGGAATCAAAGTGAGGGAAGAGAAAGCGAACAAGAGAGAGATAAAGAGAGAAATCATAAGAGATAAAGCTTAAATGAAGGTAAGAGGATGAAATTGAGAACAAGAGAAAGGAAGAGAGGAGACAGGAGTGCTACGAAGAGAGAAAGTGTGACGAAAAAGCGTGCGAGATATAGAGGTGAGATGTCGATTGAATTCGGGTGAGAAAATGGACTCGAAACAAGAAAGAGGAAGAAAGAGAGCATGAGGAGTGTGGAAATGCAAAAGAGTGCAGCGCAGAGGTGCGAGAGTTGGAGAAAGGAAAATAGAGCATGTGCAAATGATCGGAAGGAAGAGAGAACGAGAACGAGGGTGAGAGGGAGATTTAGAGTGGAGGATGGAGAAAGAAAGGAGAAAACAGGAGGAAACGCAGGCCGTCTGATAACATGCATATTTAACTAAATTTTGATCTTATTTAACTAATATTCTTGCTTATTTTATGTAATTATGATGCATATTATCAAAGTTTTTAGAAATTTTCTCCATTGGTATGCCATTCTACTAAAGTCCATATTTATGCGTTAATTAGGGTTAATTTTGTGCTTTATGAATGTTTAATCTTTTACAAGATTAAATAAATAGAAATTAATTACTTTTCTTAATTTACTTTGACTTTAGTAAATGATTAAAATGATTAATTCCAAGAAAAGAATGATTGGATGATTAAAAGAGAGAATTAGTAATGACTTAGTATTATTTTCAATCCATCCCATTTTCTTGTTTGAATTTATATTTTTAGGTGGTATAATATTAAAGATGAAGAAATTTGAGATCCAATGGAGAAAATTTGAATTAAAAAGGAGTTATATTTTTTAAGTTCTTGATTTCTGAATTTTCTAGATTTTTCTGGATTTTATTTGATTTTTATCGATTTTATTTCCTTATTTAAAATCACAAAAAAGGGGGTATTTTCTGCAGGAACCGCGAACTGACGTGACGGGGGACCCGTGCAGATGCGACGTGACATGCAAGGCCACGTGGCAGAGCCACGCGAGCCCACGCGAGCGCCTGGGTGGCACGGATGTGGCGCAGACGCGTGGCAGGGACACACGAGTCCATGCGGACGCCCGGGTGGTGCCACGTGGCATGAGCATTGACAGGCTGGCATGTGATGGGCCCACGGGTTAGTGGGCCCAAGTAAGAGTATTGGGGCGGTAACGCAAAGGCCTTACGCCGCTCCACCATTTATACTCACCGATCCCGTCATTTTCTTCCGTGTGAGACTATGTTCCCGTTTTATCCTTTAATTTCTCCTTTCCAGGACACGTGGCTGACGAGACGAAACCACGAGGTCGTCGATTTCACACGGTCTTGTGTCAAAAATAATACCGAACTTACCAATTTGGGGAATTAAGAGAGAATTGAGGGGTATAATGGTAAATACGGGTCGAATCCACAGGGAATTTAGGTATTTTCGAGATATCTTTTGGAATTTGGTCAAATTGGACGATGAATTGAGGTGAGAAATTAGAGAAAATGGTGTTTTTAGAAAGAAGACTCAAAGATCTATCCGTGGAATCAAAAATCGCTCGATTTGGATTAGTAATCACGGAGAAATCAAAGATGGAAGTCGGATGAAATTTTCGGAATCACGAAGAACACAAATTGAAATTGAAATGAAATTAAACTTAAATTGAAGTCCTAATCCTAAAATTGATGATACACAACGATAGATAAGAGGATAAACTTGTTTTCTAACCTGAGATAACGATCAAATCGATCCAATTGATCGCCGGATCGACGGCTCTTCATTCCGAGAATTCAAACGTGAACATCGGTGTTCAAGAGACAAATTCTCCTCGCACGATCGTCGAAATCTCTCTTATAAACACTCCGTGGACGCGGAATCTTGTCTAGAAGTGATTACAAGAGAG
This sequence comes from Lemna minuta, assembly GCA_024174645.1. Taxonomy (NCBI): domain Eukaryota; kingdom Viridiplantae; phylum Streptophyta; class Magnoliopsida; order Alismatales; family Araceae; genus Lemna; species Lemna minuta. Next base: position 4,361,030 of record CM044114.1, read on the forward strand.
AGATTCAAGAGAAGATGCAAATAGATAGGTCAATTAGATCAAATCTCTCAAGAATACATCAACACGACGAAGAACTCGTCTATTTATAAGGGCGAAAAAGGAGAGCCGTTCGATCGATGTGTTAAGGCTCGATCAACGGTCGTGATGAAACGCCTCTTTAATGAAACCTTATGAATAAATCCCGGCCGTCCGATCGCGATCTGACGCGTGAGATGAGGCCATGTGTGAGGCATTATAAAACGCACGAAACGTCGTCCTTAGGATTGTGATCGAACGGCTGAGATGCGGTCCGCGCGGACGCATCTCGGCAGTTATAAGTCTTTTAAAAATGCCACGTGCGTTTTGTTTGATCGTGGACCGTGCTCACGCGATCGACGCTCGAGATTTTCTACGGCGCCGATGATCCAACGCTCCGATGTGTGCCACGTCGCCTGCGATCAAACCATTATAATAATTTTTTTTAAGCACGTGGGTTGATCGCGATCAGTGGTCCGCGTCTACGTGATCGACGCCCACCGATCGATCAATCGCCCGATCCGACACTCCTCCTCGTGCCACGTCACCTGAAATAGGTAAGTAAAGTGTGGGTTAGTCCCACACGGGAAATATTTTGGAAACCGTCGGGTTTATAAGACCCGACGGTTTCTAAGGGTATGACCCTTCCCATATAGGGAAGGACAAAGAACCTTATTATATATAGAGTAAATAAATAATTATATGTATCGCGCCATGTAGGCGCTGCGCGGGTCCGCGTGGCGCTGCCACGTGGCCTTGCGTGCCACGTCGCATCCACGCGGGTCCCACGCCCATTTTTGCCCATTTTTTATTTATTTACTATTATTTTTTAATGTTTTAAATACAAAATAAAATCATAAAAAATCCGGAAAATATAGAAAAATCCCTAAAAATTATAAAAATCATATCTTTTAAAATACAACTCAAATTAATCCAAATTTCTTTCATTTGATCTGAAATTTAATTATCTATCATTCTAAAAATTTAAAATATTTAAATAACAAGAGTTTTAATTTATATTTCAAAAATACACTCATTTCCTTAAGATTTTAAGTTTAGAAATTTAAATGAATGTTTATAAAAATAATTTCTCTTATTATTTTACTTTAAAAATCACTTAGAATCTCAAGCAAAGATAGGTTATAAAATCATTTATCCTTAATTTATCATAATTAACCCTAATTTAGTGTATTTTGAGATTATAACATAAATTTGCATGAAATGATAGAAATGCACTCAAAGTATGATAACATGCACATAAATGTAATGTTTTATGACTTAAATTGCATGAATAATCATGTTTTATCATGTTAAGATTGCATGTTATCAGTGGCAAAGCGATATGCGTTGGATCAAAAGACACCAAAGGATCGCACGTTAATCTGATGGATCTCGGTCCATCGGATCATCGATCAAACACGTGCTTTAAATCGCGATTTAAGTGACGCTTTTGACGACTCACCTGGCAACACGTGGACGAATTGAGATGCTACGATCGAGATCAGACGGGCAAAAAAAATCAAGAGATCGTGGGATCGTGGCCCACGATGATAGTGCAATCGTGGCCATCAATCCATCTTCTCCTAATCAAACGGCCCACGATTTTTGCGCTGAAATCCCTTATAAATATCGATGTTCTTCTTTGTAAACTTAACTCTTGATTAATCATGAAGAAATTAAGTGATTTTGAAGGCATATCTTGAGTTTTTCGCAATCTCACTGCGTCCTAGACTCAACTCTGATCGAATTGAGGAAGGATTGGTCGCGAATCATCGCTTGATTCTATCGAATTCTTCCCTTGAACGCCGAACATACGCCGAGGAATAATCCGAGCAAATACTCTTCAATCCGCATGAATTGAAGCCAAATCTTCGCGTCAATCAGGTTAGTAGTGTGAATCAATCATTCATCTTGCGATAATTTATATTTAGATTAGATTTAGAGAGTTAATTTTATCATTAAAGTCGTTTTGTTCTTCATATTCGCCAAATTTGGTTCAAGATTTTTTCTAATTTTAAAACAAGGATTTCTCCTTGATCTTAAGTAAAAATCATTTGATTCCAATTTCATTGGATTCATCAGCTTTCCGTGGATAGTAAAATCATAAAATTTCATCATCATTTGACCCCTCAATTTTACGTTTGATCAACCACTATTCATTTTCAATCCGAATTTGGACATTGACTTGCAACATCAATTACTCATAAAATATTAAATGGAATTTGACAACTTTGGTTTCTTTAGAATCCTCTGGTTATTAGATTTCTATTGATATATCAATTGCAAGATTTGGATATCATTTGGTTAGTCAAATTAAAGATTTTCACCGAAGTATTCATTTCAGGATTTTTCTGATCTTTGATTTTCAATAATTCATAATAAATCAAATTCTTCTCAAAAAATCACGAATTTTATATCAATAATTTTCATTTTCTCTCTAGTTTTTTAATATATAATTTTTGTAATATTTTAAGCACTTTTTATTCTCTCATTTTCAGAAAGTCAACTATTGGTCAAAGTCATCGCTTTGACCTTAACTTTTGATATTTATTCATAAAATCAGTTTCTAAAGTCTTAAAAATATCTTCTTCATATATTTATATCATTTTTATTGATTATATATCACTTTGATTTCTTAAAAACCTTAATTAAACCTAAGTTTTACCAAGTCAACTCTCCGATCAAAGTCAACCGTGTTCTTTGTGGATCGACCCGATATTTACACTATACTTGATTTTATATCTTTGTTGTTGTGAGTTCAGAATTATAAATTTTTTTGTTACCAACGTTTGTGTGTTTTAATGACCGCATAAAACGCTTCGTCACCGTCAAAGCGGAGGGAAGAATTGAAATTAAGAGAGAGAGGGAGATATCATTTCAGTGAGAGCAATGGAACAAATTCAAGGGAGAGAAGTCTCAGGATTGGAGAGAGAGTGTGAAAGAGGGGGAAAGAGGTAGGAATGAAGAATATCGGGGAGAATTGGAGACTAGAAGGAATGCACGCAAGACTGGGATTAGAGGAGTGATAACATGCTATTTATGCATGTAATTACATAGTTATTAATACAAATTAATGCATTAATCATTACAAATATATGCATGTTATCATCTTTTAAGCATATTTCTATTATTTTGTGTAAATTCATGTTATGATCTTAAAATATATCAATTAATGGGTTATTATGCATAATTAAACATTATAATCTTTAATCCTAATTATATTTATGATCATAATCATGTTTTAAAGATGAAAATATAAGAGAAAAGACTTTTATTTACATTTATGTGTTTATATAAATTTATTTTATATAATACATAAATGTATAAAATTAATATAAATTAATTCTCTTATTATTTTAATAATTTGACTTTTTATAATGATAGATTATTCAATTCTGAATCCAACAAAACAAATTTGAATTAATTTGGAGTTATATTTTGAAAGTTATGAATTTTACAATTTTTAGGAATTTTTCTGAATTTATTTTATTTTTATTTCGATTTTTATCATTTAAAATAAATTAAAAATCACGAAAACGGGGATTTTATCGCGCGTGTACACGTGGCATCACCACGTGGACAGGCACGAGTGCCTGCGTGGCGCAGAGGTGACGCGTGGCGCTGATGTGACGTGGAGCGCATTATTTATATTTACACTATATATGATTTACATAACATATAAGTCTTCCGATTATTGGAAGACGAGATTATTAAAACCTCATATATCGCGTACATTATATACGCGTTCACTTCTCTTCATTTTCCCCGTGTGGGACTAAAGATTAATTTCAGGTAAACGTGGAGCATTGGATGGAATCGCGATAATCGATCGGCGTTGATGCGATGGACACACGGTCCACGCGATCAAGAATCAGACACGTGCGTAATTGTTCACTTAAGTGAACAAATCCGGACCGTCGATCGCGATAATTATAACGGTCCACATTCAATCCTCAAATGGATCTCCGATTTAATCGTGATCGCACGATCACGATTGGACAATCATCACAAGATGACGATTCATCCAAGAGGGGCGCACGATCGCGACCGTTGATCGCGATGAAGCTCCATCCGACGGCTGAGATCTAATTTCGTTTTTTATAAAAACGGTTCTTCGCAACGAAGAACAGGTTCGCGATCTTTCGTCAAATTCTCCTTGTTTAGAGAATCATTTCGCGCGCCGTTTGTTCGAGAGTGTTCTTAACTCATTTCCGTATCCAGTGAATGCTTGAAATCAAACTTTGATCGAAAGAGAAGGAAGAAATCACATCTTGAACTCCACTTTCATCTTCGGAAACTCGGAATGAAAAGCCTTGCATCTGGCGATTAATAGGATCATTTCGAAGGCTACTTTGGGTTAGGTTGCGTGATTTCATCTTAATCTTTCATCATTTAGTGTTAATTTTACTTTTACCATCGTAGATTACTTTAATTTTAGTTTAAATTTTGGTTTTTAATCATTTTTCGAAACGAAAATTTCATATAACTTCAAACTTCGATTACTCTTTGAATTCTTATCCAAATCATCTGATTTTTGATTCCGTGGATTCGAAATTGAGTTTTCTTTCTTAATATACTAAACGCCCAATTTCTAATCTCAATTCGTCATCCGATTTGACTGAATTTCAAAGATATCTCTCAAATTTCCCTAATTCTCCGTGGATTCAATCCTTAATTACCATTATACTAATTAACTACTTTGATTAATCATAAATTGGTAAGATTAGGACTTTGTTTTGACACTAAGTCGTGTGCATTCAATGACCATACGATTTAGTCTCGTCAAGGAGAATAGAAGAGAGATTGCCAAAGAAATCGTGGGTTATGGAGGCAAGACACGGGTGAGAATGAAAGCAACAAAGAGGGATAAAATTATCCATAGCAAGGGAGAGAGAATATGCAAGAGAATGGGAGAGGGAGAGGCAAAGCAAGAGGGATAGGAAAAGAGAGAACGGGGAGGAGATAGGGAGCGAACGCTAGAAGACGAACGCGAGAGGGGAGAGCGTACAGTGTGATAAAGAAGGAGAATAGAGAGAGAGAGAGAGAGAGAGAGATTTACCGAGAATAGGAGATGAGAGAAGAATAGAAAATAGCGGTTTAGAGAGAGATAGGGAGCCCGAGAAGGGGGAAGAAGAAGAACGAGCTTAGAAATTGAACAAGAAAGTAAACAAGTAGAGTTCGAAAGAGAAAGAGTTGGATTAAGAGGGAAGCTGAAACGAATCGAAAGATCAGGGAAAGAGGTGATTCCGGAAGAACGAAAAAGAAAGAGAGGGTGAGAAGGAAATCTAATGAGGCTGAAGAGACTTACCGGGAGCTGGGGAGGAGAGAAAGAGAGCAGATTCGGGAAATAGACAGAGATCGCAAGAGAATAGTGAGGAAAAAAGATGAGATAGAACTCAAAATAAACTAACATTAACTTCTTTGATCCTTCCCTTCCATTCCGAAGGGAGTTACAGTGGGAGAAATTCTAAACCTAGGAGAGAGAGAAAGATCAGCTGAACAAAAAGGGGAGCAGCCAAAAGAGCAGCAAGAAGACGAAGAAGGTGAAGAGGCATCGAAAAAGGAGAGAGAGAAGAGAGCAGGAGAGGAGAACTTTTGCTCATTTTAAGTCCTCATGTGTCTCCTCCTTGCTGGGCTCGCAATTTTTTGCCTTGGACAGCCCATTAGCCATTTAAACACTTCCATTTTGGAGGATCTTGCTGCCCTTCTTCTTGTATACTTCCTTAAAATGAAAAGGCAAAATTCATGTAAAATAAATTCCTCTCAATGCACTAATGTTCTACAAACGTCAAGTTATGAGATAGAAGAGGAGATAGTGTATTCCATAGTTTAATAGAGTTAAATAAGAGCAATCTATAGGTGGTCATAACTACTTTTTTATGTTCTTATCAGGAGACGTCCTGATGGGTGTCTTGTTGGCCATCCGGGTACGCCCAGAGTGCATCATGAAGCTTGTGCGCCCAATCTTTCCAATCTGGTTGAATGATTTTCTTTAATATGTTATTGACCTCTCTATTACTTACCTTGACTTGCCCATTCACCTGGAGGCAATATCGCTTGGTGGTGCGATGGTGTACTCCATACTTCTTCAAGAATGCGCAAAAGTGTCCATTATTGAAGTGTGAGCCTCTGTCGCTAATGATGGCCCTCGAACATCCGTATTGATTCTTTTTTCTTATTATTTAACATTAAAACCTAATTATAATATCAAATTTAGATGGAAATAATCTAATCTTTAAATTTTTATTTTAATTATTCATGATTATCTCTAAATTAGTGCATTTTGATATTATAACTTAATTTTCATATAATGATAGATATACACTTAAAATATGATAACATGCATAAGAATGGAATTTTATGTCTTTATTTGTATTAATAATCATATAATTTCATATATAATTTTCATGTTATCATTGCCCATGCAAGCCTAGTGGAACTTCTCCCCTCTCTTCTCTTCCTCTCATGGAGACGAGTGTTCAAGAGGAGATCCGACCGTCCGAAGACTATGTGGATACCACTAGAGATCAAAAGCTTGAACAGTTGAAGACCTTTTTCAAATGATCTCTTTAAGTATAAATTTAATTATATACTCAATGATAGGATCATCTAGAATGGATAATAAGATCATCTATTCTTGGTGCTTCAAATTTGTTGATTTTTTTTATTCAACATCTTCTGCTGTAATCATTCTCTTAGTCAAAAATTTTGGAGAGCTTCTCAAGCCTTATATCCCAGCACTATTTTTATGACCCAGTTTCATGTGTGATAACATGAATTTTTACACGTTACTTCATTATTCTTCAATGGTTTTAAAGCATAATTTGCATCATTATTATGTATGCTATTATGATTTGATATTTTTTTTGTATTCATCACATCATATCATTAATAAGCTGAATTTTCATTAAATTATAGTTAACTTCATGTATTATTGACATTTGACATTTTCAAGGTCAAAAAAGGATGTATTAATCATGTTTGAATAAGTTACATGATCTTAGACATGAAAGAAGAATGATAGGAATGGAGATAAAATTAAAGACAAGTGATTTCTAATGAAAAATCATCTTCTTTATCATTTTTATATTATATTTCATTACATGATGAAAAAGAAGACAAAAAAGGATATAAATGGCAAAATCTCCATCCAAAAAGGATTTTTCTATAAAAAGATATGATTATTTTAAGTTTAAGCATTTTTCTATAATATTTCTATTTTTCCTTTTTGGACTTTTTTCTAAATTTTCTTGAATTTTCTATCAATTTTTAGATTTTTAAGTATTTTTCAGATTATTTAAAGAAATAAAAAAATTTGTGTGCTAATGTGGCACATTGACATGGCATTGCAAATGTGTGGCGTGACAAGGTGGCACCACGTGGTGCCTACTCAGTGAGTATTAGTTCTTTAAAAATTTCTTTTTTTTAATTGTCTTAATGGGCCAATTATTGAAAGCGTGAAATAATTTTAGTTATAGCCCATGTGAAAATAAAGTTTTGTTTCATGTAGGACATGTGGCATTCATCAAGAGACTTTGATCTTGTCAATCTAGTCCACCAAATTAGGTATTATGTGCATGATGGGTGGCAGCACAGGAACCATCAGATGCAATGACCAGTAGATCAACTCACAAGATTTATTTTGATAGACGCTTTTTTTGTAGTGAACAGGATGTTGGCACGTTGCTTCATGCAATGCAGTGGATCACAAGATGGGAAAATCCAAAGGCCTCTAATCTTCCCACCTATTCTCTCTCCTCGCAAAAAATCAATAGGCAACACGTGGCGCAATCCTATGCATCCCACAATTGGTAAAGTAGTTCCAACGACCTTGATCTCCTCTATACTTTCTCTCTCCTCACCGTAAATGTAATGGCAACACGTGGCACTTGAGCTCCCAATCTTGATCGAGATTAAACTATATGGCTGCAATTAAATCTTGCAATTTTTATAGAATTTTCAACAGCCAAAAATACTCTAAATTGAAATCATGATATATCATGATCTTGATGGAGTTACAAGCTAAAATTTTGATGGCATTATCATCATTTTAAAATTTTCAACCTCATAATGGCTGATTTAAATTCTGATGTGGAAAAATCAGAATTTTTAATGTTTCATTGGTGGCTTCTAGTATTGGCTAGCCAAAAGAAAGAGAGCACTGACTGATCATTCATCATGTATCAAACATCAATTTTAGTGAGTTTCTTCTCTTTTCTATTCACTTATCTTGTTGGATGCAAGGCCCCAAGTCCAAGTGAGATATAAGGGGTCAAGAAAGAGTGTTTGATTAGAGAGCATCACTAGAGTGAGTTTTGATGGCAAACCTTTATACTAGGATTTATTATTTTCAAACTTTTCCATTTTTCTCAACCCTTTCCATCCACATTTTCATATTTTCAACCCTAAATCATCATTCTACCATCCAATCAAGAGTCTTCAATTTTTGATAGGAGATTAGAGGCGTTTGATTGCTTCATCACATCTTCCACATACATCTCCCTTTTTCATCCATCATATATGCTTTCTTAATCTATAAAATACCTAAAAAATAATCTTTCATTTCAATCTTTTAGCCGTCCTCCCTGTGGATTTAACTTCAACTCCCGACTATTCTAAATTTAAGATCAAATTTGAAGAGTTGAGTATAATTTTTTATGCGCAATTTCTCATTTTCAACAACCATGATTTTACCCATATCAATGTGGTCATTTAAAGCACATAATTTCTGGTATAAAACATAGTCTAAAATCAAATATTCAATAATTAATTTAAGTACAACTAATGAATAAGGGTCAAAATTTGGGGAGAACAAAGGATGGTACTAAAAATGAGAGAGAAACAGATCAACGACTAGAAATGATACAACTTAAAGGCTTGATATCTTATGATTCAGAAAAAAAAAAAAAAAAAAAAAAAAATTTGACTCAAATTGTGAGGGTGGATTTGTCATTCTATCCTCTATTTATTCATTATCCCTAATCATAAAAAGGAGCGATGAAACCCAAGATTTTTTTTACAATTGGTTGCATGCTCCTAGTTTTTGCATGCCAATGGAAAGAGAGAAATGAGAGTCGTCATTTCTATATGAAACATTACTTATAGAGACTTTCTTCCTTTTTTTCCTTTTTTCTTTCTTTGTGTTTATTACAAGAAGCCTTGTGTGAGAAAAATGTATGGGCTCTACATAGAATGAAATAAATAGGATCATCACTAGAGTCTTCAATCACACCATAATAAAATCTAGATTAGGATCTTTTCTTTCAATCTTTAAAATATAGATTTGTATTTTATTCTCTAACCATAATCTTTAAACCATCATTTCTTTATTTGTTCTTCAATATTCTAATCTTTGAAAGAAGATTTTATTATTCTCAACCATTTTGCATTGCATAAGACTTATTTCTCTCATCAATCTCATTTGCGTTCTCCTCTAAATCTTTAATTTTGCATAAATCAAAATGTACATCTGATGATCTTCTCGCTATGGTTAGAATAGTATTCACATTATACATGGTTAGTTGTTATTAATGAAAAATCTTATGAATATTATGACGAAGTGTGATCATGCAGTCATCGAATACTCATGTCCCAACATGTAAAAAGCACAATAAGAGGAAGAAAATTGTACAAATAACTAAGCGAGTTGTGAAGTTGTTGAAAGCATAAGTTCACGCATAAAAAACTTCCAAACTACTATTTTGAAGATTTAATCATGAATTTATTGGTATAATGGTGAGTAAGGGTCGAATCCATGAAGAATTAGGCAAAATTGGACAATGAATTAGGGTGAAACATTAAAAAAATTGGTATTTTTAAAAATAAAACTTCAAGAAAAATCTATGGAATCATAAATCACTTAATTTGGATTAGTATCCGCAAAGAAATCAAGGAACAAAAGAAAGGAAAGAAAATTTGATCACAAAGAGAGAGAAAATGACAATTTTGTAACATTAAACTAATCTATACATCAAAATTAAAATCTGATGTTATAGGACGAAGGATTAGGAGGAAACATGTAATCTAAACCGAAATCAAATTTATGCTCAAAATTATCCAATTAATCACATGATCAAGGCTTTTCATTTCGCGTTTTGAAAAAAAATTGAGTTCAGGCGGTGAATTCTTCCTTTTTCCTCGACAAAGTCTTGATTCCAAGCACTCCCTAAACATAGAAATGAGTCTAAAAGATGAAGAAAATAAGAGATTTGAGGATTATGTTGTCCAGAAAGTTTGATCAATAAAAAATCCTCAAATTCATACACCATCAAAGAAGGGGGATGTAAATAAAGGGTGAATTGGGCATGGCCATTGAATCGCCTTCCCTTATTTAATCAACGGTTATTATTAAAATTCAAGAGACGAATTTCCATCATTAAGTTGTGGCCGTCGGTTTCTTGATGGAGTGTCTAGATCACGCCATGTCATCACGTGAAGAGAAATGGTCGTGTAATAGCTACCATTAGATTTTCATCGAACGCTTGAAACGATGACACACATCCACACGAGTCCATCAAGCACATTCAATCTGGACTATTATAACTCCTAGATGGATGACTAGGATTGATTGACAATTTATAAAATTGAATCTTCATCCAATAAGAACATGTCGCATACCCATCCCTTTAACTGAAAATTGAAGGTCGAGATTAAATCTTATTTTTACGCTGCCATCTAATGTCTTTAGATGTGTCACGTCACTTGTGCAAACATTTAGTCCCATATGGAAAACGGGAGAGAGAAAAAATAGGAAAGCAATCCATGTGGTTAGCTTGTGCCCTTAAAGGGCGCTTTAATACTAATGATGCACGCCACACATGCGTCAAGCATGCGCCACATGGCACGTGTATACATCGCCACATGGTGACACGCAAGCATACATGTCACATGTCCAGACACATCAGCGAGCACTATAAACCCAATTTCTTAATGTTTTTAATTGAAATAAATTCAAAATAAATTCAGAAAAATTCCATAACAATTAGAAAATTCATAACTTTCAAAATACAACTCCTTTTTAATATAATTTTTTTATTATCAGAATTCGATAATCTATCATTCTAAAATTTTTAATTTAATAAAAAAACAAGAGTTTAAATTTTTAACTGAAAAATACACTGATTTTCTTTGGAAAATAAAACTACAAAAATAAATGTGTGTAGAAAAATATTCTCTTATTATTTGTAATTAAAACTTCATTATAATCTCAAATATAAAATGGGAATAATTTACTCTAAAATTTCAACTTTTAGTTATGCATGATGATCCCTAAAAATAATGTGTTTGATTTTTACTTTTACTTTTACTTTTGCATTTTGTTGATCATTTTTATTTCAAAAATAAGGGGGTGGAGATCTAAATGTACCCCATCCCCACACTTGACATCAGTCACATCTTCTTTACATCCTTTACATGTCTGAAATTTATCATGTAGTGCTAACTTTTATCCATTGCCACCTTAGTCTATGATGGAGTTTGTATATTGCTCTAAAAGAACTCAAAAGAATCTTTTCAATTTGAGTAATTTTCACACCATGGTGTTGTGATTCCTTATGACCCAATATTTATATGATTTCATTTGTTCCATTTAGAACATATGTTACAAATTTAACTTGACTCCATATTTTCTATTGATATTTCTCCTTGTGTGTGGTTGCATGTGAGCTCTATATTTTCTTTAGTCGCATAACAATCTCCATCAACATTTAATAAGCTATTACATTACACCCACGATGGAATCTAATCAAGCTAGTGATATTTTAAAAGGTGAAGGCTTCTCATTAACCCACCAAAATAAGAATACTCTTCTATAAAATGTAGGGTTATAATAATAACTGAAATAAGAATTATGGAAATTTGGCCTACCCTAATTACATTGCCCATTTTGTGGACAAGGGTCTTGCTTGTACTCAAGTATTATATGCTCGAACCTTGAAGTTGCATCACAAGACATTCCAGCTCGACATGCTCAAAACTTTAGGAAATTGATACATAGGCTTGCGTCATTGTTGGGAAATGGAGCAAAGCCATCTGCACCATTACACTCGTGTAGCTTCCATTACACTATTTTTTTTTTTTATAAAAAAGCATCATTGACGCCATTCCCTTCAAATATGTCAAATCTCATCTTGTAGTTTATATCAATAGGCCACCAAAAGACTATTCTCTGGTTTAATCTACATCATATCTAGAGTGATGTTATTGAACTTGCTCATAAATATACCTCTACTATAGGCATCTAATAAATATTGATGTGGATCTCCAAAGCAACCTAAATCAACTCATTGTTGGGTATCCAATGATGCTTAGTAAGATCATTGAATAATGCACGTCTTCAAAAAATTTCTCTCCAAGGCCTTTTGTAAATCCTCAAATCATTTTTTTTCCCAATCCATGTCTTTCCAAACAACCCATGAATTAAACACTTGAGCTGTGCTTCTAAACCAATCTTGCCTCTCTCTGAGTGTCAATGGAAGCAATTGCATTTTACTAATCCTCAAGGGAACATTGGGGTACAGTATAATTCTCACAGTTGGGCAAAATATTTGAAATAACGGTACAGAGTTTTTTGAATCAATGCCCAGGCTTGATCTTGGTTTGAAAGAGAACTCGAAGTCCCAAGAAAAAAAGGTTTATCTAGAAACATATCCATAACACAAAGAAACACCTAGAGCAGAAAAGAAAAAAAAACAATGTTTGTAGCAAATACACACTCATGTAGAGGGATAGAAAGGGGGAGAGGGGGAGATATATATTCATATACCTTTGGGGAGAGGCAGAAAATCCATGTATCTTTGGAAAGAGGGGGAGTGATGGAGAGAGAGATCCATATCTCTATTGAGAAAAGAAATCTATCTTTAGTGAGAAAAACTGGGTGGCAGGAGAGAGGAAGAGAGACATATGTCGATAGATGGATCGAGAGAGAGAGAGAGAGAGAGAGAGAGAGATCATTCTGTAAAAAGCACCTGCCATTCAAGAAATTCAAATTTTATGCCAGCAAAAGAAGGCAAATAAGATCTCACCAGTCTAATGAATGCATATATATATTTCCCCCTCAATTAATCTCTCCTTGCATGCAACCACAACCCACAAAATCCAACACAAGCACCAATCTACTCTTAAATCATTAGAAAACTAGGTCCAGAAAATCAAGCACAAGTAGTCCAAAAAACAAAGTGTTTTACCATCTGCCCTAATTTGAGCAGCAACCTGGCCTCTTCACAGCAGAAACATCATCCTTAATATTGATCTTCTCTCCCTTGCCTGGCGCTGAGGCTGAAGCCTCGTCTCCAGTCTCTACTGCCTTCTTGCTGACAATTCTGTAGATCTGAGTGAGTACTTCAGCAAAGGCAGCCTCAACATTAGTGGCCTCAAGAGCCGATGTTTCCATGAAGTAGAGGGACTCGCGCTCAGAAAATTCATGACCGTCATCAGTTGGGATGGCGACAAGGTGGCGGAGATCAGACTTGTTGCCAATGAGCATGACCACAATGTTGGGGTCTGTGTGATCCCGTAGCTCCTTGAGCCATCGCTCCACATTCTCAAAGGTTGTGCGGCGTGTGACGTCATAGACAAGCAGGGCTCCCACAGCACCTCTGTAGTATGCACTTGTTATCGCCCTGTACCTAAAGGGGGGGAAAGGCCAAATCCAGGGTACTTAGGGGGTTTTGCTAAAAGACACCATTTTGCAAAAAACAAAGGGGAAACAAGAACTACTTTAACAGATACATTCAGCCCTTCCACCTGAGATGTCTGATATGAAGCAGGGCAGCCTCACTTGAATCACAAAGAAATATCAGATGTTTTCTAAAATTATGAGGAAAGCAGAGGGAAGCGGGAAGCTTATAGTTCATAAATGACCTATCTTTTGTCAATTTCGTCTTTGTTAATGTGTCTGCCTAAGAGGTCAGAATTTACGTACATTGACGGGAGATTAAAAGGAGCCCAGTTAGAATCAATCATTTAAGAGAAGACAACTATGATATCTAATTGGAAAAGAGCAATATTTTCTAATTTCGACCAGGTCATTCAGTTCCACCGTCAGTGACAAGAAAAGAAGAGAAACATTGTTTGAATCAATAAATTATATTGAGGGTGACGATGAGTTATCAGGATTTTTTTCTAAATAGTGTAGAAAGAAGATGAGTCCCCAAAAAGATGTACAGATATTTTTATCAACCATGCTGACAGAATTTCTCACCATGATCTATGCATAAATATCGTTTTCCAGCACATAATACCATCTCAAGAACTTTTAACCACAGTATATACATCAGGAAGCCAAATAACCATACTGGAATTTCCGATTCAAAATTCACAAAAGAAAAGGAAAGGTGTGCATGACAGAGGGGCCAAGCATTTGTCGTTGAATAGGGAAAAGTTTCGGTAATAGACTCCACCACGAGATCGCATCACTCAGTCCTACTAATAAAAGAACAGTCTTAATTGTTCCGATATCTCCTCTCTACATCCTACCTTTCTCCTGCACCGATAAAAAAAATGAGATCCAGGTGATCGAGAAGCAACACACCTAGGGATCAACCTCGCAGATCCAGGGTAAACAACAAAGAATTAAGAACTCAAGACCTGGATCTGAGAAAAAAATCAATAAGACTTCGGCAGATCGAGTACAAAAGTATACAACCAACACTCAATGACGGAGACGGTTCAGTTCTACGGGAAATAAACAAAATAGTAAGGAGTATAATCGGAATTTCACCTTTCCTGGCCGGCGGTATCCCAAATCTGAGCTTTGATGACCTTGCCGTCGACGTTGAGGCTGCGCGTAGCGAACTCGACCCCAATGGTTGACTTTGACTCGAGATTAAATTCGTTCCTGGTGAATCTTGAGAGCAAGTCTCAGACTTCCCGACGCCGGAATCACCGATCAGAACCACCTTGAAGAGGTAATCGTAGTCGTCCTCCGCTCTGTACCCCGCCATAGCTAGAGAAGCAGGTGCGGGGCGAGATCTCGGAGATCCGATCGGCGATTTTTCTGGGGAAAGCAGCTGCTCCAGGGAAGAGAGAATAGCGGCGCAGATCGGGAAGAACAAAAAGGGCGCTCGGCGGAAAAAGGACCGTCGTGGACTTTTTGGTCACATTCCCTGTTCCCCTTTGTCCCGTTACGCGTTTGGCGTGCGTATCTCTCCTTCGCGTATTTAACCTGATGTACATCAAAACGCATGAGTGCCCCCGTACGTTCTCGCGATTTCACGGAAGGGAGAAAAAACCACCAGTTTAGACTGGATTTACAGAAATGCCACTGTGTGGGGCAGGTGATTCCGCTTGTGGGCCCTATTTAGGCTGAGGAGGTTCTCCTCATACTGATCGTTCCGAAATTTTAATGCAAGCTATTCCAATTCTTCGAATTTGAAATTCATGATTATTTTGTGGAGCAACCTGATTGGAATTTTTTTTCAATGTAGCTTGATCCAGCATAGAACTCTTGCATTTTATTATTTCTTCGTATAACTTACTTTCAATAATAGGAGACATATCCAAATTGCCCAATAATTCTATACAGAGTAAAACCAACTTGGAAAGTCTCTAGAAGGAGTAAAGAGGACAAATTTATAGAGAGAACTTCGAACTCAAATGTTCAAGATACATTCATCCATGTTACACCGAACGTTCAAGATCCGATTTCTCGGGTGGAAATTATCCCGTGAATAGAAATGTTTAAGCACCTTGATTGTGTTCCTAAGAGGGATGTATTTATTGGTTGATATTTATTAAAATAGAGTCGTTTATGAGAAATATAATGGATCATAGTATTTGAGATGGCCCAATAATTATTGATTCAAACCATTTCAAGTGAATGAATGTTGAAAGTGTCGTATGTGGACGGCTTTTGAATTTATAGGAAAAATGGTAAGATGAAGCCTCTTGCAAATCATTTGTGGGAAGGAATGCTTCATCGATGCTCTAAAAAGAAAGATCAGCATAATATTTATGGAATATTCTAGGCTTTGTTTGGTTCTTGAATATGCCAATGAGACTTCAAAGATTTAGATAAAGTTGGCTTATTATTTGACCCTACATTACAAATTCATTATTGGCATGGAATATATATTTGAAGATAGAGTTTACCTTTTTTTGGGATTGAACTGAGGCTTTGAACTTATAAGAGGACATATATCTGATAGATCAATCAAATATAAAATTGAACAAGCTTTGAAAATGTCTGCTCATGAAAAAAAATTGAGAAAAAATAATAGAAATCATGAAAAAATAGAAAATTTGAATTCGCTAGGGAATAATAAGACGATTTGATGACTTATATTTAGAAAAATGGAGCTTTAAATCAAGAACAAGAAAATAAATGAAAGAGAAATAATAGAAATCCAAATGACGCTTTACAGTGTGATTACTGTAAGAAAAAAGAGACACCCATGTTTAGCGTTGGATGATTTTAAAGACATGGGATGTATGAGAAAATGCTTCTATGTCAAAGTGAAATGAATACGAAGTGGGTCCTCCTCCTATTATGTATCAAAATATGAGAGCATGAATGAATATAAATCACCTAAATGAGGGGTTGAATAGGAGGTTGAAATGGGGGAAAATCAAAGAAGCTTGAATTAAATGGGATAAACACCATGAAGCTTGAATCTACTAGTAATATAAGATCAATTGCCATGGTAATTTCTTGAAATGTCTTTAAAATTATTGGATTCTCTAATCTTGCCAAAAAATTTAGTAAAATAAAATATCTTTGTTTTTGGAAAATCACATATTTTTTATTCAAGAGCCATAAATCATTTGAATTTAGATCAGAATTTTCATATTTAACATTTCCTAGAAAAATAAAAGTCCAAAATGTTCATGGAACTCTATTAACTATTGGGATAGAAAGTGTAAATACCAAACCAAGTGGGACAAGTCCTAAATTACACATCAGTCTGATCTTGGTTAAAAAATTAGCAAAAATACCTAGAAATGATACTTTTTATGATTGTAATTCTTTCTTCTAAATAAGCTAGCTTACAAGAAGACTAGACTTGATGAAGTCATCTATGAACTCTACCACATGACTAAATTTGGAAAAATATCATATCTTAAGAAATATTTCACATCAGTGTTCGACTTGAAGCTTCAACATTAGTGATGGGCCACCAAAGGTGAAACCATAGTAGTGTAACTAGAAATACAGTTTTCAGCCAACTCTAATATCTCAAATTCCAATGATTACTTATTGAGGACAAATGGTTAATCTTTCCCAAATAAAGTGCATTGAGGAACATACTTTTAGCATTCACCAGATTCTATCCTTGTCCATCATCCCCTTTGGATCTATCATCTCAATTGAATCCCTGTTTGCCATCTTAACTACCAGAGTCAGAGACTAACTAGGATAAATTTCCACCATTTAAAACAAAAAATTATGAGTCAATAGACATTTTCAATTCACTAAAATTATGATAGAAATCTAGCGTAGTGGCAAGTCAAGGTCGAGCCCATGAAGAATTGGGTTTAGAATGCTATGATCTGTAATATTCAACCAAAATTTTTGCAAGCTAAACAATTAAATCTAACTAGATAACAAATATAAATAGAGATATACAAATTTCATCAAATGAGATTTTTCTACAAGCCCAAGATCACACAAATGGGCCACAATTGTGTGAAAGATTATTGAATTAATTTTAGAGAGAGAACGTGATGAGTGAGTAGAAATGAGATGAATGCTTGATAACTTAAAAAGCCAAAAATAACCCAAAATAAAAAAATCTTGATGAATTTCTCATTTTTAATCTTGGAGAAGTTCATCCAAGTGACCTTATTTAACCTTGATACAACCTTTTGTCAAAGAAACACTCCAAAGAAGCTTTGCATATTCAAGAAACTATTTAGTCTCATAAAAAACACTCCAATGATTTAATTTATGATCCAGCAAAACAAATTTGGAATAATTTAAATTTGTATTTTGAAAGTTATGAACTTTCTAATTTCTAGGGATTTTTCTTGAAATTTTATGAAGTTTTTATGAATTTAATTAGATTTATTTTGAATTATATTTATAAAATATATTTTTTATTGCATGTTGACGTGGTAGCTAACGTGGCACAGACAAAATAGCGGCACCGCGTGGCGGCGTATGAGAACGCCACGTGTCTGACGAGACTAAATCGTATGGTCGTTGAATGCACACGACTTAGTGTCAAAATAAAGTCCTAATATTACCAATTTATGATTAATCAAAGTAATTAATTAGTATAATGGTAATTAAGGGTCGAATCCACGGAGAATTAGGGATTTTTGAGAGATACTCTTGAAATTCGGTCAAATCGGACGATGAATTGAGGTTAGAAATTGGGCAATTTGATATTTTAAGAAAGATATCTCAAAATCGAATCCAAGGAATCAAAAATCAAGTGATTTGGTGGAGAATTTGAAGAGAAATCGAGAATTTAAGAAAGGAGAAAAATTCGTTTCGAAAAAAAACGATTAAAAACCAAAAATTAAACTAAATTAAACTAAATCTATCATTCTAAAACTAAAATTAACACTAAATGATGAAAGATAATGAAGAAATTACGCAGCCTAACCCAAAGTAGCCTTCGAAATGATCCAATTAATCGCCGGATGCAAGGCTATTCATTCCGAATTTTCGAAGACGAAGATGGAGTTCAAGATGTAAATTCTTCCTTCTCTTTCAATCAAATTTTGATCTTAAGCATTCATTGGAAAGCGGAAATGGGTCAAGAACGCTCTCGAACAAACGGCACGCGAAATGGTGGTCTACTCAAAGAGAATTTGACGGATAATCGCGAACAGTTCTTCACGTCGCGAAGAACATATTTTATAAGGGCGAAATCAATCGTCAGCCGTCAGATCAATCTTCATCGTGATGGACGGCTCGGATCGTGCGTCTTTTCAAGATGAATCGTCGCTTATCTTCGATCGTCAGATGTAAATCGTGCGATCGCGATTTAATTGGAGACAAGATGTGATAGACGGCCACGATGAATTCACTTAAGTGAATTTAATCGCACGTGTTGATTATTTGATCCCGTGGACCGCTCTTCCATCACATCGACGGACGTGATTTGATCGCACTTCCATCCAACGCTCCCCAGCTCGCCACGCATCCTGCATATATTAAATGATGGTTTTTAGTCCCACACAACATAAATGAAGTGAGATGTTAAGTATAAATTGCAGGATAGTTATGTGGGTTTAATATTCTGTCTTCCTATACACGTGAGACCCATATATTGGACTATTATATATAAAATAAATATACGTCAGGCTCCACGTGACACATCAGCGCCACGCAGGCCATCGCGCGCGTCCACGTGGCAGAGCCACGTGGCCTTGTGTGCCACGTCGCATCCACGTGGGCCCGCGCGATAAAACCAATTTTTTTGCATTTATTTTTATTGTATAAATTAAATAAAATCGAAAATAAATTCATTTAAAATCAGGAAAAATTCCAGGAAAATTCTATAAATTTGTAAAAATCATAACTTTCAAAATATAACTCCAAATTAAGTCAAATTTGTTTTGTTGGATTCAGAATTGAATAATCTATCATTGTAAAAAGTCAAATTATTAAAATACTAAGAGAATTAATTTATATTAATTTTATACATTTATGTATTATATAAAATAAATTCATATAAATACATAAATGTAAATAAAAGTCTTTTCTCTTATATTTTCATCTTCAAAACATGATTATGATCATAAACATAATTATGATTAAAGATTATAATGTCTAATTATGCATAATAACCCCTAATTTGATGTATTTTAAGATCATAACATGAATTTACACAAAATGATAGAAATATGCTAAAAAGATGATAACATGCATACATTTATAATGATTAATGCATTAATTTGCATTAATAACTATATAATTACATGCATAAATAGCATGTTATAAGTATCACACGTGTGTGTATGATTAATGAGATATCACCATTTTCAAGATTTTCACTATCTCATTATAAAAAACTACTTATATACTCATGAATTTGTCTATTTTTTGTCATGCGAGACTATTTTCTGTTTTCATATGCGTAGGTGACATGGCGTCACGTGGAGCATCTGATTCACACGTTAAATGAAAGCTGTTGATCTTCACTTAAGTCGGGGTGTACGTGGCGCACTCTAGTTCATCGGAGAATCATTTCAAAATGATTTAATCTCAGTTGTTCATCTAAGGAGTTATAACGGCTGAGATTAAAACCGTCCAAAATGTATCTCGAGCCTTAGATCAAGATTAGACGACGAGCATTTTCTCGCATTACTTCTTTACTCGCGACGTGGCGAGATCTTAGCGGTCCATCTCCGATCTAATGGACGCGATATAAGTGTAACGATTCATATATTTGTGTTTCATCAGAGCCGTTGATCGAAGATTAAATGTCGATTTGACGGTTACGCCCAGATCTCCCTGTAAATTGAGATGTTCTTCGACCAAAAAAATTGTATTCTTGGGTTTTTTGAGTAATCGAACTGTCTAGACACCATAATCCTTGAATCTCTTGCTTCCCTTCGCTTCTAGACTCATTTTTGTGTCCGAGAAGTGTTTGAAAGTGAGATTTCATTGAGAGAATAGGGAGAAATTGATTCCTAAACGCCAACGATCGTCTTTGAATTCGCAGAATGAAAAACCTTTGATTTGACGAGCAATTGAATCAATTCGAACAGTCTCTTGGGTTAGTAGTGTTTTTATCCTAATATTTCTTCATATAACATTAGATTTCAATTTTGAATCGTAGATTAAGTCAATTTTAATTTTAATTTCAGTTTTTTGTTATTTCTTCATTTGGAAATTTCTACCTTATTCGCTTGTCGATTTCTCCACGAATCTTGATCCAAATTTAGTGATTTTTGATTACGTGGATTTGCCTTCGAGTTATATTTCTAAATTTATCAAAACCCCTAATTTCTCACCTCATTTCGTCATATGATTTGATCAAATTTCAAATAATACATAAATTAATTCTCCATGGATTTGTCCCTTATTCACATCTATACTATCTAATTCATGATTAATATTTAAAATTGATGAGTTTGGTAAATGTTTTAATGCTTCTCCGTGTGTATTCAATGACCCTGTGGATTCGTTTCGTCCATGAACACCAATAAAGCCAACATGAAAATGATATATAGGGTTGGGTGGTCCCTGTGATGATCCAGTTTTTTGCACACCATTTGGTCCAAATCATAATAAGGTCTCAATCTTGGTCTTGGTCAACCTCGGTCATGATTCGGTTCGGTCTTAATTTCAGACTCTTTGACTGAACCCTAATTAGAATATTGAGAGGCTTCTCTATTCTCAACTATACAAAAAACATTTTTTTCTACTACTAATCAAGACAAAATAAAGTAAACTTAGTTTCCCTTTTACCAAGAATTCTTAATAATACCCTATTTTGAAGTATCTCCTTTCTTGAGCAAGACAAAAAACTCAAAGCCAATGATAAAATATAAATAGAATTGAGAGGGGTTCTTCATGGTATGAACTTAATTGTCTAGGTTATTGAGCAAACTTAATCAAAAATTGGATTGAAAGATAGAGAATCTTTCTTTTTAGACCAATGTTGATGTGGATTGAAAGATAGGAGAATCTTTCTTCACCACCAAATATCTCTCCAATAGCTATGTTTATTTGACTTTCCCTTCCAAAACCTAAAGCTTGTAGAACTAACACAACCTCTTATGGAATGAGAGGACAAAGACCCAACAATCTCTTCCGTTTAGAGAAAATCTTTTTCTCTCTCGACCATGGATATGCGTACTTGAAAAGAGATAAACATATTAACTTCTATTAATAAAAAAAACTCATTTCCTTGGAATTCAACTGAGCGAATGTTGGAATGGATTCAATTACTCAACTGAGAAGGGGGAAAGTTTCTTCCTTCCTCTCATGTAAAAATATTCTTCCTTCCTCATAAGCTCATAGCATGTAATCTTGAATTTAACGCATTTAGATTTGTAAACCAAGTTATTCTAATCATGGTGGACATTATTCTACTCAAAGCCTAAAAAAGAATTGAAATATCTTAATTTCAAAATTAGAATATGGATTCACACATTTCAAGCGGAAATATGTAACTAAAAATGAAGTATGGTATAAGCAGAGAAGATTTTCATTTAGAGAATAAAACATAAAGAAGATATTAAGAAAATAGAAGATACCAAGGGGAAAGCTTAATCAAACTACAATGAATAAGGGATTGTAGAAGAACATGTAGCAGAGATTAGGAGAGCTTGCTACTAACCTACTTGGACAGAGTTATACCTAATGTCAAGACGGCTTTATTCCTCCTCTCTTGGGTTCCCTTTTTGTCTCTCTCACTCCCTCTCACAAGATCAAAGCACAAGGTTACCTGGAGGAGATGAGCAGACCGACGACTAAAGCGTGAGGTTATCGAGTGGAGATGTTCTTTTTTCAACTCGGTCCAAGACCGAATGTGTGAAGAAGACCGGACCGAACTTGGACCGAGACTGTCGAATGCCCATTTTGAGGGACCAACGATGTCGGTCCGATCCGGTTAACCGACATTCGGTCGGTGTTTGACCATCCCTAGTGATACAAAATCCAGTTCACTATGATGAAGTTGTCTTTTTTCTAGTAGTTACTCCAACAGTGGGTCACATGGAAATCCTTAGTCAGGACACTGTTCCCCGACAAAAAGTTTCGAGGGTTTTTCTGCATCTCAGGACAATTCCGTTATCTTGATTTCTATCTCTTGATCTGAGCTGATCTTCTTGGATCTGGAGAAACACAGTGCACTGCCTGGTTAAATTATTCTAATATTTTACACAGATTCTCAGATCCGTTTGTCTTCTCTGTAGATCCAAGTACTGATCTTCTACAACAGCCTAAGCGACTCGTGTTTATGCAGGGCACTCGACTCCGTGCCAGGCCAAATTTAAAATTCCTAGTTAGTTGTGACAGTTTTCAACTGAGCGAGTGATCGACCATTCATTAGGTGCAGCCGTGCAGGATAAACTCTACAGCAGCTGTGGAACACCATTAAAGCGGCCACTTCTCCCGCCACTGGACACTTTGCCTTCGAGAACGGTTAATGGCGGCGAAGGTGTCGCCATTTCGATTAGCTTCTCTCCTCCGCCGACAGAAGGACGCCGCCACCGCTGTCCGCCTCTTCTACTACCCCAACGGCTGCGCCGCCCCTCCGTCCTCGTCGAAGCCGTTCCGCTACAGCGCTCAGTGCTACGATATTATCATCACAAAGTTAGGTCAAGCCCGAATGTTCGCTGAAATGGAGAAGATCCTCGATCGTATGCAGCGGGAGTCCCGGTTCGTTCCTAAGGAGATCGTTTTTTGTAACGTCATTTCGTTTTACGGTCGCGCTCGCCTTTCTCGCTCCGCTGTCCGTATCTTCCATATGATCTCCTCCTTCCGCTGCCAGAGAACTATCCGATCGTTTAATTCTCTCATTCACGCGCTGTTCTGTTGTAGAGATTTTACAGCAATTGAAGATTTCTGTAGAGATATGGAGAAATATGATGTGTTGCCGGATGCTTGCACTTATAATATAGTGATTAATGTTTGCTGCGTTCTTGGGTTGCCGAAGCTTGCATGGGATCTGTTTGATGAAATGCTTAGTAGGGGATTTCAGCCAAGTGGTGCCACATTTGGACCGTTGATCTCGTTTCTTTGCTCTAATTCGATGTTGGAAGAGGCATTCAAGCTGAAGGAGGACATGAGAATGCATAACTTGACGCCTAATGCCTTCATTTACACTTCACTAATCAAAGGTCTCTGTAAGAAGGGGGAATTGGACTACGCTCTCAGGATCAAAGAGCTGATGGTGTTGGATGATGGGGTTCAATTGGATGCAGCGGTGTACTCTACTATAATCAAGGGGTTGTTTGATGCTGGGAGAAAGGAAGAGGTTGTTGGCCTTCTGGAGGAGATGAAGGCCAGAAAGCTGGAGCCCAACACTGTCTGTTACAATGCCATGATCGCTGGATTCTGTGATGAGAAAGATTTTACTGCAGCGTTTAGTGTCCTCAGTGAAATGGCGAGGAAAGGAACCAAGCCTGATGTGGTCAGTTATAATTCAATCCTTTCTGGGCTTTGTCTTCTGAGAAAGTATGAAGATGCAAGAGAGCTGTTGGAAGATATGCCAAAAAGGGGTTGCCTTCCAGACGTTGTCTCTTACAGGATACTCTTTGATGGGCTTTGTGAAGGAGGAAGATGGAAGAAAGCAGTATATCTACTGGAGGAAATGGTGCTTAAAGGATACAGACCTCGTGTTGAGAGCCTGTCAAAGGTTGTTGAGGGGCTATGTGAATCTGGTTATGATGATTCTTTCCTGTCCTTCCTGTTTGCTGCTGTGAGAGGAAATTGCACCTTCTCGGGAATGTGGAATGCATTGGTTCAAAGAGCATGTAGAGAATTTGAAATGGGAGATACATGTAGACTCGTTGATCTTCTGGGGGGGGGGAGACTCGTACATCCTAGCCATCACTTTTTTCTGTCCTCAAAGAAAAAGATATGTTGAGATGAAGAAATAACTAGTGGTTTAAGAATAAATTCTGGGAGATGACATATACAGGACATCATTCTAATGAGTGCCAGAACTCTTGAGAATTCAGAAGACAAAAATTTCAATACAATCGTATTTAAATGAAAACTCTCTGATGAGAATGCAATCTATGAGCATTTACGTTGAACTCAGAATTGAGGGCTTGATGCGCGTGTTGCCCATCCAGTTGGGAGATTTTTGCACAACTATCAGGAAAGTCAACTCAGTTTTGGGTGCCTGTTGATGGAGAAAAAAAAGCTAATTTAAGCTCTTTCGTTAAAAATGGAGAAACATACAGTTCCAAACACACTGCCATCAAATATTTTGAGATGTATGGTTCAAGCATAACAAGATCATAGAATTGCCATCAAGTATTTCTAAAGGTATGGTTTACCCGTGACCTGCACATAAATAGTGTGTTTAATCCATGAAATTCATTTTCCCAATTTTCGATCTTCATTTTGTAGAAAGAAAGTTAAAAGAATATGTCTGACCTTTAATGTACAATTTTCTATGTTATGCAGCTATACATCAAATCCCTTCTTCCTTGGAATTAATCTCTTCTAAAATAACATATTTTGCAGATCCGTCGAGGTTAGTTAGAGTGACTTCTCCACTGTTGTTTCCTGATGCTTTCTGTAGCTTTTTGTACCTGAAATTTTACAAGAAATTTTGATTCACAGGGAGCTAGTTATGGACTCGTTTGAGAGTACAGCTACAAATACACCGTCATGTGGATTAAACAGAAATAACTTATGACCACATATAGCAGAAAAATGAAAAAAAAATTTAGGGAATAAAATCTATTGCTCAATTGAGATAATACAGTTTGTCTTTTTTTCCTTTTAATGAAAATATAGAAAAAAGCAACACGATGTTGGATGAATAAATGAAGAGAACACTTGTGATTATCAATGGGAAGCATTTCATGGATGCTGAATGTGGATTGGATAGAGGACGAAGGCTTTCTAATGAGATCCCCGGTAGGGATCTATAAGTGTATTCACTTCCAGAACAATATGAATGATATTGGCAATCTCCATGATGTGCAGAGGGTTGTGGGTAAGGATAGAACATGAGGGAGAATAAACAACTGTAAAGAAAGGGAGAGGGGAGAATAGAGTATTCAGGGGAAGGAGTATCTAAAACTAAACTGGAAAGATCCTGGAATTTATTGAATATATGGAAGTACAATTATCCTCTCAAGAAACTAACAGAGTTCCGGAGTTTGGATAGAGAGATTCTAGAGAAGCATGTCCCTAAGAATCTCCCACGAATTCCTTCGTGAAATCTTCCGTAGCCGAAAAAGGGAGGGATCTCAGGTAATTCCCAGTCAATCTCCCTAACTCGCTCCTCGTCGCCGATAGTCTCTCACTCGGACGATGCCCTGATCCTTTCCGCCTCCTCCTTCAAGAAAGAAAAGATATCTGAAAATAACCGACCACCTCCTTTTATTCCCCGTCGCCTTAGGTTCCAGATTGGGGTCTTTCCCGTACTTTCCTGACAGTTGTCATCGGTAGACCTTTCTGATGGACCTATTAACTTCCCCCTTGTTGGAGTGCCTATGCTTCTGACGGAAATAGGTAATTATGGGAGTCTTACCATCTCTCCCCACTAAGAGATTCAACTTGTCCTCAAGTTGAAATTCAGGAAAACGTTGATGAATCATACGAGCAGATTCCCAAGTAGATTCAAAATCGGGCAAACCTTTCTACTGCACCAATACTAGCTGCTCCGGTCCTGACCCCCTAATGTCCTTGATTAGGTGTGGCTCAACCACCCATTCCAAATCATCTGCCAAGGTAGGGGGAAGAGTTAATACTTGATCAGGGTTGCCTACTACTTTTTTTAATTGGGAGGTATGGAACACAGGATGAATACGACAATCAATTGACAGTGCCAATTTATATGCGACGACATTAATCTGTTTGACAATTGGATAAGGACCAAAGTATTTTGGACCCAATTTCTCATTAAATCGCTTTGATAAAGCCCGCATACGATAGGGTCTCAACTTCAAGTAAACTAGATCGCCTTCTTTGAATGATATATCCCTCCTGTCTGAATCTTTAGAAGCCTTCATGATGGCTTGTGCATTAGACAAATATTGATTCAAGATATTAAGAACCTGATCCCGTTCTTGTAAGTAACGATCAATGTCATCTACCGGAGACTTGGGAGTACCATAACGACAAATCGTTGGAGGATCTCTGCCATAGACAATTTTGAAGGGGGTAGTGTGAATACTTACATGGTAAGATGTGTTATAACAGAATTCTGTCCAAGGAAGCCAAGAGCACCAAGACGTGGGCTTGGTGGACGCAAAACAATGGAGATAATTGCCCAAGCGTTTGTTTACTACTTCAGACTGTCCGTCAGATTCGGGGTGGTATTCAGATGTGAAATTTAACTTGGTCCCCTGAAGTTTATGGATCTCTTGCCAAAAATGCCCCATAAAATTTTTTCCCCGGTTTGAGACGATGGATCTAGGAATGCCGTGCAAACGAATTATCTCCTTTACAAATTGGCGAGCCAGCCCTTGAGCGTTTAATAGATACTTAAGAGGAACAAAGTGGCTATATTTCGATAGGCGGTCAACGATGACCCAAATTGTGTCAAATCCTTTAAATTGTGGTAAAGCTTCGATGAAGTCCATAGTGATATCTACCCAGATATTTTGTGGTATGGGTAGGGGCTGAAGTAAACCCGCTGGTGCTAATGAATTGGTCATGTTTATTTGACAAACTTGACATTCGCTTATGGATTTAAAGTGAATTAATAATTTAGAATGTTAATGAGAAATGAATAAGCAATTATAGTCATCTTGATTTCTTCTTTCTAAATATATTTTAAATGACATGATATTAAAAAAGAAAAGAATTTGTGTCCAATGGAGAAAATTTGGATTAAAAAGGAGTTGTATATTTTAATTTATGAATTTCTCTAATTTTTAAGTAGCCTTTTTCCAAATTTAATTTGATTTTATATTTGATTTTAGAGGTATTTTCTACAAAAATCGAAAAAGGGCTACTCGCAGGCTGACGTGGCGAGAGGGCCTGTGCTATCACTGATGGCAGCTGGCGGATCGCCTGGGTGCGACGCGCACCGAGGCCACGTGCGTGTGCTCGGTGGCCCGCACAGAAAGGACATAGGTGCCACGTGGCAGTGGAGGCTGACAGCGCTACGTGGGCGCCGTGTGGGTGCCACGCAAGGTAAGAGAGGCGACAGACGATAGCTAATGGGGGACCCACTTCCTATTTAACCGTGTCATAT